>JABWIB010000463.1:77036-97536 GCA_016617825.1 Platyplectrum ornatum
CACAAGTGTAATAACAGTGTAACAGTAACGCTGGTCAGTATCTGTGTGCAACATGCAACAATAAAGTATTCTCCCTGAATGCAAACACTGGCATTATTTATACCTCCCCCTGCAATTCAATATGGTTTTACCCACTCTTTAGATTGGAACAATTTATCTTATAGTGTATGGCCAGCTTAAGTCATGAGAGTGAAAAGCTGAATCCAGCCCTATGTGAGCAAGTGGTAATTTTTGCACCTTTTAAATTTATACACACAATTTTCATATAATGCTTAAGAAAAGAAGTAGTGGCCCGTTTATTGTAACTATGTAAACAGTTTAGAAAGGTTTTAGTAAATTGTAGAAAAGTAGCTATAAAAATAATGAGTATAGAGTTTAAAGAAAAAAAAACACTTTGTTGCTGTAAGATGGGAACAGTCTAAAAAAATTTTAATGTGTAGTTTTTAATGAATTAGTCTCATTTTCAGATGCTTTGATTTAAAAGAATTAGCATCCAAATATTATATATTATTGCATTGTGTGAAGAAAATGTACTGTTGTTTCTTTTAACAGTAGCTTGCCCTTGGGAAAGTCCTACGTTTTGTTTTCTACCACTCTGTCATTCTCTCTTTGTCTCTCATTGGGCCAGATTTACACACTCATGACTTGAACTGGCCATCCACTATACGAAAAATCACACCAATTCAGCGATATGTGTGAATCGTACAATAAATCTTAGTAGTCGGTGGTGACAATTTTTTTTAGACGAAACAAGGTTTCATATGACATCTTGAATTTTGAACATGTAAATATTCTCATCAGGCAATTATTCATATTGCGTATGGCCAGCTGTACATTCATGATACACTCTCATGGGCAAAATCATTAACAGTAACATTAACAGTAGTAACAGTAATATTGATAAAATCATGAGTGCCTAAAGATCTGTATATGGCCAATTATATCAGGTAGGGAAGGGGATCCATAGACTACTAAATCCAAATCATTGGACCATATTCAGACTTTAGGTACTACTGACTTAGGGGGAGTAAATGAATGTCAGTGTTTGCATGCAAGCACAATATTTTTTTTTTTTTTTATTTTGGACAAAGATCCTCGCCAGCGTTACTGTTACACTGTTATTAGACTTGATCTAGAAAACAACCAAACTTTAAATGCTATAATAGTCTTTATTATAGTTATAAGTATAGACATCATTTACAATATATGCCTACATTTAGATGGACAATTAGACAAGATTTCAGAGAGGAAATGACTAGGGCAAATTAAACTAGTCCTTTTTCAACTTGTTAATTGAAATAATAATGAATTTAATTAACTGAAGTGCTGGGGCCATAATGTATCACTATTTTTCACTGCTTGCTAGTGCTTAAATGTTATTCTATCATTCTGAGAACACCTGTCTCCTTTCATTAAGGAACTTTAATTTACTACAAAAGACTACATTATATAATTGGAGGCATTTTATCCTGCACAAAGGCTTTTTGTGTGTTTAATAATGGCACTTCCTCTACCTGCTGCCATAACAATGGAGATGATTTTTGAGGAAAAAAAGGCCAAGGCTCACAAATGACAGCTTTGGGATACACCAAAATATATAGCTTCAAGTATCATTTATTCTTAAATCTAGTTTTTCCTAGCCACTTGCACTTGACCTTGAGCTATAGGCACAGCTTATATGTCCTCTCCTGTAGAAGCAAATGAATTCTACAACTGAACTGCGATATATTGGACCGCTGACTGCATGAATGTATGTGTGGGGTGGAACAGGTCTGGTCCAGCAGGTGAAATGTGCACAAAACATTTTCTCCACTCCCAGCGTGAACGCCAGCTTAGTCTGCCGTAAGTAGCCTATGTTAGTTACTTAAATACCACCCATCCCCTCTCCTTAATGGCCTGAGGGGGTCTGTCCTCCCTCTGTCTCCCCTCATTCACTTTCTCCATCTCCCCTGCAATGTACACCAAACATTATAAAAAAAATAAATAAAATAAAAATAAATAAATCCCTCCCACCTCCCTGTTTGCCCCACTAAGGGGACAAACTCAGCTTTTAATTTTTAATCATTAAAATTTTAACATTTGCCACTAGTCACAGCGGGAAATGGGGCCGGGACTGGGAGGGCGGGGTTAGTATAGTATATATATTTAGTGTAGAGGATAGATGAAAACTTTGCATCTGGTGAATCTTGATTATATTACATATATGTGTAGTCAATACAGTACAGCATTTCAATCATATTAAATGATTTCCGTCACAGCATCAAGGTAAACAGCAACAAAGAAAGCAATACTATGTAAATAATAAATTATTGTGCGCTAAAAAAATCTAATATATTTATAAGAAAGGCTGAAAACAGACAATTGGAGCGATATATACCAATATAACAAAATTTTATGTTACAAAAATATATTAATACATATAAACATAAAATGACACATTCAAAAAATACACATATTAAAATGTAATAAGGCTGTGCAAGGGGATAGAAATGGACAAAAGGAGAGTGCCAAATCAATCAATCCATACACGTTTCTCCGTGCTCAAAAAGGCTCTCATATGCAGTGGCCAACTCCAGAGAGAATTCCAACTCTAAATGTTAAAGGAACAACAAGGAACCTGATGTTATTATGTCCCATATTTATGAACAGGAGAGCTCAATCAATTCACTTCATATGGTGATTATTAGATGGAAATATTCAACCGCCTAAATGGTGATATTTATACACAGTAGATGTACTTGCCGGTTTGAGTTGTTAAAGAAATGTCAGTCCACGACCGCGTTCCAGTTACTGTAATTAGTTACCCGGTGTATAGGAGAAAGAACAATCCTGCTCGGCTTACCCGCTCTGTGCTGCGGGAGATTTCTTAAATGCCTGCCGCAGGGCTCGAAGTGGGGGTGTATACGGGGGTATGACATACCGGCACTTCTCCCACTGATGTAATGGAAAAATGTCAAATCTCCATTGACTTCCATTATTTTCTATGTTTCCATACCGCCACTTCTGAATGTCCATACCCCCACCTCTATGTTTCCACTTCGACCACTGGCCTGCCGGATACCTGGAAGAGACACTTCTGGCACGGCTTATCCGTCCTGCAGCGTGCACGATGTTGTGAAGGTCTGCCAGCGTCAGAGTCCAACTATTATATCAGTACACCAATCTTGGAAAGCAGGTTTTAAAAGATCACCATGCATAAATAAAGGAGCGCTCCTGAAGTCCACTTTGTCTTTTTAAGTCCCGATGCTTTTGACCAGCCAACAGAAAAACAAGGCAACGCGTTTCGTCTGGTCAGACTTTTTCAAACCACACGTAAGAAGAAAGCAATACTGTCTAGCCCCAGATGGAGACACATTGCTCTAGGTATCACTTTATAGTATTGCTGTAATAAATGTTATTTTAATAAATCATAAATAAATACAATGTACGCAATCAAGGAGAGCATGTGTTGTAATAATACATTGAACAGCATATCTAGCTGTCATGTTACATTATGTCAGAAAGCTTATGGCATTAATTATACAAGTAAGGCAAAATTCTCCTTGTGGTGAACCTAGATAGCATATAATTAATTTTTACAAAAACCTTCCTATATACTGCTGTATTAAAACCCACAGCTTCTGCGCATACAGCTCTGTTTGCATGTTTTAAAACTTTATAACTCTCTGTAATTTAAGGCAGAAACTTAGTCCACGTTGTTACTGTAATTGGACCACGGATTATGTTGACACCTTTTTTAAGGTTTATTTCAGGGTTGGCTTTTTGTTTCTCCCTCCTGACCCAAAGCCCCAACCCCTGGATGGTAAACCCCCATACAATAGCTTGGCAAAACGTCATCACACCCTGCCCATTCATAGCAGCGATAGGGGCTAAGGCAGCGATTTACGTTATATCTACCTGGGTCCTGGGGGATTTGCAGATTCTCTGGGATACAGGAAGAACCAGATTCTATCTTTGTTTCATTTTACATACTGGAGAATGCTGCTTAAATCTGTTTCCCCCTTCTGCCTACATTAAGTTAGGTGGGTTGGGGGACCATTTAAATTAAGTAATTGGGAAGGGGGTTAAATTGTGTGGACAGTGATTGCAGGGACCACTGAGCCTTACAATTAAGTTAAGACAGGGTTGTAGCAGCATGTATTGTTTAAATACCTTGAGCAGAACTCAAAGTGGGGGTGTATATGGTGGTATGCAATTGCGTCACTTTGCCTACTGATATAATTGAAAGACTATAATACACTTCTGTTATTTCGTATGTTTTCACACCATGGCCTAAATTCAGTAAGCGGGGAATTTGTTTGGGAATTGAAAAGTGGTGAAGTTGCCCATAGCAACCAATCAGATTCAAGTTCTCAGTTTCATTTTACATACTGGAGAATGTGATCTTGAATCTGATTGGTTGCTATGGGCAACATTCCCACTTTTCAATTGCCCAGCAAATTCCCTGCTTAGTGAATTTAGGCCCATCACTTCTAAATGTCCTACCGCCACATCTAAATGTCCACTTCAACCGTTGACCTAGAGTGTAAACTCTATTCACCGACAATATTTTCCATCCCCAAAATATAATCATTTCCATTGTGGAACTATGGATCCTGATGATTTCAGATCTGTAATGGTAAAATGTGACCAGTTCAACACCATGCACGCCATTTTACTGAAGTTTGATTTGGTTTCATGTGTCATTATATTCCTTAGAGCAATTCATGCCCAAAAGTCAACATTCTCTTTTCAAATCTAGAACTTGTAAGATCAAGGTTTGATTTCTATTTTAACAGTAACAAATAATTTATTATACTTTCCCAAACAGTACCTTGTACCCCCATTGGTACTGGTTCAATATAAATACAGTTATAAAGTATATTAGCATGAGGCACATGTATAATTTAGAATTTACCCTCATGTTTACTGACTAGCAAAGTAAAAGTTTAAAGTAAGCTGGAAGGACCAAGATATATACATAATTGAGCGTAATATTTTGTTTTCATACATATAACAAATCTGAAAAATAATTTTCTGTATGCTACAGTATATGTTGGTTCAGTTTTTTGATTATTGCAAAGACTACCTGCAGAACTACCATTGTGTAATTCTAAAATGATTAAAGTTAATAAAATAACAGTATTTTGGTAACAAAATGCATTAAGTACCATGTTTTATTTATGAATAAGATACACAGAGCATATTATGTGTATTGCTTGTACTGCTTGTAAATATTAAAGATGTTGAAATATATAATTGAAAACTTTTTTGGAGGGGGGGAACAGTAACCCAAAGGTGCTTCTTTCCTGCTACAACAGTTTGAGGGATCTGCATTTTGTTTTCCTGCCAGCCTGAATGGGTAAAAGTAATCATAAGTAATCACCATCTCCTCAGCAAAGCTACACCAATTTTACCATCAACTGGCTAGGACCTCTCTGCCTTCTCCTCCCCNCCATCTACGGCAAAGCTACACCAATTTTACCATCAACTGGCTAGGACCTCTCTGCCTTCTCCTCCCCCTATAGTGGTGGCAGAGTCTCCATCTACAGCAAAGCTACAACAATTTTACCATCAACTGGCTAGGACCTCACTGCCTCCTCCTCCCCGTATATACGTGGCAGAGTCTCCATGTACGGCATAACTTTCTCTGGCACCACAAAAAGGATTAAGGAGAGAGTTGGCAGCAAACGGCCCTGGTTTCGACTCTTTCCGCTATGAAGGTCCATGTTAAGGAACTTCGGTCTCATATTTCTTCTTCTGTTCTGAACTTAGTGAACTTGATGGCTGTTCCAGGAGAAATAATGTCTACTTTGTGGGTTTCCCTGAAAAGGTTGAGGGATATAATCTAGAAGAAATCCTGAAGGGGAGTAAGTTTCAGTCACTGAAATGTCTATGGAGGGCTCATATTTTGTCAACATTAGTTCTACATTTATTATTAAAGTGGTCATTTAAGTGAATAAAATTTGTATATTTTAACGCACTAATTCCCTCATCTATTTTCACTCCTTCTTTACTCTATTTTAATATAATAGGGGTTATTACTGCAATCTGTATAAATGTTTTAATTAATGACTTGGTTTATATTTTTAGAGTATTCTTGATACCTGACTGTTTTTTCTTATTTGTTCTATTTATGAATAAGGCACAACCCTGGTGAAAAAGACCCAGACAGACAAACTGGGGCAGGCACTCACACTAACACTCACCTGCAGTAGAACACAAGAAGGTAGGGAATGGCAAGTGTTATGGAGGATGGGTCATCCTCCCTTAAGTGTTAAGTAAATAGGTTCATAATTGAACTCTTTCTGTTTTTCTGTGCCGTGGGAGGAGGGGGGGGTGGAATTTCTATCTATATATGTGATGGTTCTTCATTGTTATAATAATTATCACTATGGATGTGTGTACTAGTTTCTAGCCATTTTTGATGTAAAAACTTTTTTAAGTTTCTTGCCATTCATGACATCATTGTGAGTGATACTGTAGTATTTGTTGACTAAATGTTGAGAAATACTTTCAAATGGTGTACCACCATTGTACATCCAACTAAATTATATCTAATTTGCAATGGCCTATATTTGACCAAAGTTTGCAATGATTAAACAATGAGTCTGCATATACTTGAATAGGACCGTTAGTTTACAGTATACATATATTGGGATAGACTCATGTTTAGGCACCTCCTGTAAGTGAGCACTATTATGTACTCTATTATGTACACTACTCTATTATGTACACTATTATATACAGCAGAAGAGTCTGTGTTAAGACAGAAGTTGGCAGAAGTAATGTTGGGAAGGGGTCATGTTGACTTTATCTGTCCTACATTTGGCATTTATCTGGACCTTTATCTGACCTACATCTTCATAGAGTTGTGTGACCAGAAGGGTTGATCCCAAGGTCACTGTAAGTCCTTTTGGAACACATATTAGGTTTCCATTAATAGACACAATATATAGGACATAGTAAAAAGAGGGTAGTCATCTATAATATGTATATGAAGCTGTATGCAAAAAAGGCTGCAGGTTGTACTGTGGCATATACTAGACTACATGCATAATATGTGTTTTTGCATAACATGTTTCTTTGTAGGAAACATGTTGTTCTGCCATTGACAATGGTTACCTTCTGATTGATGTGCCACCCAGCTGTTACTGTTGGAACTGCAACTTTTTAGAGTTAATGTCAGTATGTCTGGCACAAAGGCATATTAGCATGTTTTTGGAATAAATCTAGTGGTATTGGAGGGTGGTAGGTTCATGGGAAATGTGTGAAAGAATTACTTCACTGAAAGGGTAGTTGATAAGTGAAATACACTCCCATCAGTGGTGGAGGCTAATACAGCAGAACAGTGTAAGCATGCTTGGGATAAATATAAGGGTATTCTGAGTCTCAAACAAAATAACATAATGTCATTATAGTTTTAAATACACAACTGGGCAGACTAGATGGGCCATGTGGCTCTTATCTGCCGTCACTTTATATGCAGTATTTTAGATACGTCATAAAGTGTCACATATGTACCCATAAGAGGAACCCATTCTCTCTCTTTCTTTAAGAGCACATGAGAATCTTTGGGGAGTGACAATTAGCATTCCCGCCTGGAGTTTCTGCTTTAAACTCTACTTTGGCTATTGGCCGAATAACAGTTGCACCCATCAGTATATACGCCACTGTCCATGAGCATGCCTCCTCTCCAATTTCTCTACAAACTAAAAGTTCTGAACGATAAAACATTCTCATTCTGCAGCTTCCATTTTCACTGCCACATTATACCATTTTCATGAGAAGTATTACATATATTAGAGGGAATGAATAAGGTGTTAAAAAACTGCTTCAGAATTTGTTATACAGTTTTAATCTATTTTAAGGGTAGAGTAGAACTTTTTTATTCTCATTACATGAAACACTTTACACTTGGCTCAAAATTCGAAAACATTTAAGTCATCAAGACATTTGTGAAGTAATATCATATGTATATGTGAGAAGACAGAGAAATTATCACTTCAAATTGCATCTGACAGTCTTCATCAAATTCAAACTGTGAATAAAATGCTCTTCTTAATGATGCGTGAAACTTTACATCCCAATGCAACTTACAAAAGCAAAGCTAGCACAGACCATTATAGGTCTGTAAATTCTGTTAGATACTTGAACACTAATTACAGTATTTCAAATATGATTTTGTTTCCAAAATATGTGTTTGCATAACATTCCACTTCATTGATGGCCTTCTGGATAAACGAGATGCTTGTATACCTTCCAGCTCACATAGATTTACTGAAATGTATTTGCATTTAAATAAGTAACTGTGATTTAAAAGGAAATATAAACACGATCCATGCCTTGAAAGCACTAATGTTTGCACATTACTGATGGGATTACAATAAAAGAGTTTTATTGTCATAAAAATGCTCCATAATATGTGACTCTGTTATGAAATACTGCAGGAAAATAATTACATGTGCCAATGACTTGCAAACGAAGCAGAATCTACGGTGAATGCGACATTACAGTTAACATATGTAAAACAAAAAAAACCCACGGTGTGCCAAATACCAGCATTTTAAATGAAACATCTTTGCTTGTGTCATTGAAAGAACGCATTTGTATTTTTTGCAGGAATCTAATTTTAAGGTGGCAGATGAAGAAGTCTGGTAAATTGGAAAAGTGTGTGTTATAAAATCAACACAGGGCAAACTTGTATCTTCCAAAGTAAAGGGAGATAAGAGCACGAGAGCAGAAGACCAAAAAGTCATTGGTGTGTTGATGCATACATTAATGATGTGGGTAGGGTAGGCTGTGTTTTTCACTGAATATCCATGGGGTTGTCCAATGTAAAGAGGGTATAAATGTGACTGTAGTGTGCCAATATGAAAGTAATTCCAAGGGGTAGTGGAAAGAGGGTCTAGCAGTTTCAGAGTATTCATATTAACTGGAGGGTGATAGGCGTAATAAAATGTGCTGAATAGCCTCTCAACACAGTAGAACTATTTAGATATAAATTATTGGGATGGATATAAAGATTGGGGGGAGCTTTTGTATGGGCCAAGTGACTCCCCCCCAAAAAAAACACTGGATTAAAAATTATTTAAAAATAAAGCCATTCCCCATTACCTGGTTAGAATATATTGCACACAAAAGAGTAGAGAACGCCATCAGCAATCCAACGGGCCAAGTGACTTTTATCTGCCATCAAAACATAAAATGTATATTCTACATATCCACTGACTAAAGTAGTGGTTCTTGTTCAAGACACCTTGCTTCTTATCTGTATTCATTAGTGATGAATACTAAATGTATTTCAAAACATGTGTATAGCTAACCCTATTTAATATACATAGTTTACATCTATTGTATAAAACAACAGTGTTTAATACTAAAATGTCAAAATATCCTCTTCAGTAATTCCAAAGTCACCTGCATTCACTGTCTGAGTGAAAAATAGTGCTAAGTAAATATATATGAAACAAAAATAGTCAAAATAACAAGAATGAAACAAGCATAAATGTATGTTGAATAAATTCAAATCAGTACACAAATTGAGCTAAGAATTGCTAAGCTAAGCAAACATTAATTGGCTACATAGAGGGCTTGATTCAAACCTGTATCCGCACATCGGTAGAACAAGTGGACAGATGTGGCACAGGCGCTAGTGCAGCACTCTGCCAGATCCCTAAATATCTAAATGAGAGAAGGGAAGTTTCTGTGATTTAAATCAGTGGTCGAAGTGGAAATTTAGAAGTGGGGGTATGGACATTCAGGAGTGACGGTATGGAAACATAGAAAATAATAGAAGTCAATGGGGATTTTTAATTTTTCCATTACTTAAGTGGGAGAAGTGCCGGTATGGCATACCCCCGTATACACCCCCACTTCCAGCCCTGATTTAAATATGTCATCTAGCAGGGGATGCGTCCTCTTTCGTCCTCCACTTGCACCTCAGAGGTGGTGCAATCGTAAGAAGCAGGTCATTGGAGGACAATGGAAGTGGAACATTCAGAAAACAAATATATGAATAACAAACATGGCAATTATAACTATACTATGATTATAACATGTGATACAGCATGTACTGTTTCATAGTTTTTTTCCATTTGGAAAGTTTCACATTGGACTTATTATGAAGATTTGTCTTTTTTATTATGAAGATGTCTGTATTGAAAACAGCTCTCCATAGCTCAAATTGATTTTGGACTTATTGTATTTGGACATATAGTATTAATGTTCCAATTAGTTTATTGGAATTAATTATTTGCTACCTTCAGGGCCTTTCACAATAGAATGAATAAACACAGCAGTCTCTGGAAAGTAAAAAGGATACCCTTTTGTTGAAATTCCTGTTATCAAAAAGCCATTTAGGAATTAGCAACAATAGTTTAATGCATTTGCAGATCTATTGCATAAGTTAACACATACAGTTGTGTCACAGTTCCTTTTTTGTCTCTCACATTGTGGCAGATTAACACAGATTTAGTCTAAACATCAAAGCTGAGCCTGTTCACTTGTTACCATCTGTTTTTAATGAATACCTAGGGTCTATTTCTCAGCTAACAGTTTCTTATTGTAATTCTGGGTTGCTTTCGGGTGCTATCTGCATAATTGCTGAATTATTTTAGTGGAAAATTAATATCCTCCTGTGTGTTGGGAGCATAGGGGAAAAACAGGGTGACAGAGGTTCTGAGGTGAGGTGAAAGACAAAATTTATTTTTACTATAAAAGTGTTACCAGGAACAATAATATCTTGTAATCTTCATTTAAACTTTAGCCTGTAGGGGGCTTTTTGTGCTGGTTAATGCAAGTGGAAGAGAAGTTTGATTCACTATTCAAATTAATTACAATTGGTAAAACCAAAGAGTTCAATCAAGTGAAAACAGGATTGCATATTGCAGATGAAAATAGAAGTATGGTCTTAGTGCCATCTAGTTGGCATATTCCCTATCTTTTGTAGAAAAAAAACATTATATATTAATTGAATTAGTTGAATAAATAAAATATAAAAGGAAAATTAAATCTAAAATAAAAAATGATTTTTGCATTGCTTTCAAGTTTCAAAATAATAATAACAATATTATTATTAAATAATAATAACAATATTTTCACAATTTAGCTTTTAAGTTAGTATACATATAAGTTCTATATGTATACTATATGAAAATTTATTTTAGTTTTTAGATATTAATGTAATATTAACATGAATTAGACACGGGTGATCCAGTGTACATTGACTATATTCCTCCACCACTTCCCTCCCTCAACATATCCTTAGAACGCATAGCCTGGACCACATAATGGTGATGGCTGATTCAAATCTGAACGCTTTCGAGTATTCAGGGCATGCGTTCTAAGGATGTGGGGAAAGGGGTGGAGGCATGTAGTCAGTGTCCTGTAAGTGCACATCCAAGTAATTATTTTGCATGTGTTAAATCCACAACAAAATAATTTGCACTTCCTTTTCTGGAGAGGGGAGGGGGAAGACAATAGAGGGGGCAGTAGGAAGGGGAAGGCAGCAGGAAGGAGAGAAGGCAGAGGGGCTCTGCAGCTCCAGTGTTATATCATGTAAAGTGCTGCTGAGAATGCCAGCAACACTTTACATGATATAACAGTGGAGCAGCAAAGGCATCAACAGAATGACCAGGTAGACGCTTTCTTTTTTTAAAAAATTTGATTTAAAGGATCAAAGGAGCAATCGATCCTCAAATCCTTCTATAAATCCTGTGGCCCCGTAGCTCAGGGGGAGGGTGCCATCTCGACTGCTGTGACCCCTGTAGCTATGCCACTGCTAAGGGCTGAAAGGTGAGGGCAGGAACGTTATTGTAGGGTTTGTACATGGATGGAATACTGATACCGCAACTAGGTCAGTCTTATTCACTGGTGATCCAATTAAATGCAGACCCTTAAACAAGTGATGTAATAACAAGTTTGATCCACAGAAATTCAATCAGAATGCAGGTACTGCAACAAATATGAAAATCGTCTGAGTCCACTGAGATTGCAGATATGCAACAGAGGCTGTGATAGCTGACTTGTTCCACAGGCGATTTAAACAGAATGCAGGTTTACAACAGATCTGGGGGCTGAACCAGAGTTGCATTTACACCTTTTTTTAGATGCAGTTATAGAGCTGAGCTAATCCATATTTCTATGTGAGGGGTGTAAATTAATTAATTCTTAAATTTTTTTATTGCATGCAGGTAAAACACTTTGTTTTTCCAAAAACATCTCACAAACTGAATAGCTTTATGTTTCATTTTTAAATTTGAGTTGATCTAGGAAATGTTCACAGTTTATACATACAGTCTCCCCCTGCAGTTCAATGATTGGTTTTACCCAGATGTACACTTCTACACAGTTCTCCCAAACTCTGCATGAGCCCCCTAATCCTCTGCAGGATGATTGCTGAATAGCAAGCTTGAGCCCCTGGAGAGTGAAGACTGGATAACATGGCTGGATAACATGAGGGAAACATGGCTGCGCCCATGAGCAGTACTGGATGCAGAGATATGAACCTGGAGTCCTGTCAAATGGCACTTGCGGCCGTGGTAAGTACTGTGTTTTGTGACACACAGGTAACAAGATGTAGCACTGCATGCACACAGCCTGCCCGCGATTTATGCTCATAACTACAAGATGCACAATACACGCCAAATTTTTGCTAGGATCAGGATAAGCAAGTTCCACAAAGTGCAAAGGTTCTTACATCAGCATGATGACTCTGGGTACACACAGACTATTATATATATGGAATGTTCCCTTTAGTATTAAGTATTAAAGTGTGATACAAAATTATTATCAGTAGATTCATAACGTAAAAGAAAGCTGGCATAACAGGAGGTTGCCTCCAACACAATTTAGTTTGGCATTTATTTGTGTCTGTTTTTCCTGACAACAATAAAACAGAGTAGTGCGAAAAATCTTTTTGTCATTGTTTATTTTGTGAACCAGTACAGACAAGTAAACAGATCTACACTCTAAAACTTTCTGTTTTGACAAGAAATAGGGTGATGTGCAAACTGTGCTAAAAACATCAAAATACAAATTGTAAAAAGATGAAAAACAGTCTACTCTTCCATTTCACTGCAAAAATCAATAGCTGTTTTGAGCAGTAATGTTTGAGCAATTTTCAAACGACACACTTTCTAGCCAGCCTGTAGTTTGTAGTGTAATGAAACATGTACAGAATTGTTCCTAGAATTGTCCAGAAGTGTCCTAGATGTTATTTTTGTACAGTAATGATCTGAAAATAGCAAGAATATTTTGGTGATAATCAAACATAATAGATGTCATTAAATTTAGTCTAAAGGGTAGGTATACAGAACACTTGTATACACACTGTTCATGAAAAGGTATGCAAACCATAAGACACAAAATTTATTTACTTATTGTTTAAAAATGTTATATACTACAAGTCAGTGGTCGAAGTGNAAATTTAGAAGTGGGGGTATGGATATTCAGAAGTGACGGTATGAAAAAACTGAATATAATGGAAGTCAATGGAGATTTGTAGTTTTCAATTACATCAATGGAAGAAGTGGCGGTATGGCATACCCCCCCACTTCGAGCCCTGCTACAAGTAGTGCACAAATATAAAAGGATGACACGCTGTTTGAGCAATCCGCGCAGCAATAGCAGCAAGGGCACCTTAGAATGATGCCATGCTATTGAGCCTAGATACAACCAGGGCATTTGATACGGTACACTGGACATATTTCGCTGAGGTTCTGTGCCGGCAGGTGTCACATGAGTTGAGGGGCTGAAATTCTTTACCACTATCTACGGTGGGCTAACCTCATTAAAATGATTTATTTTCCATTTTTTATGCATCTCCTAGCTCTACCCCTGGTTGTCTTCAGACGGATTCTGCAACACTAGAATACATTGTTTCAAACCTCTATTTGGGCTGATAAAATCCTTTATTTGGGCTGGTAAAAGACCTAAGATTAGGTTCATACGTTTGCAACAGGTTCTATTTCATGATGACATTAACTTCATCTGTCATATATCATGGACTGGTTGGTTGCTACCTCTAGCTATGCTAACACTCCACTGGAAGCAGAATTTGTTCCTAACTCTGATCTGATCCGGTCACTCCGGAGCTGTGTGAGAGCCTATTTTATGGTCTGCCTGGAAGATATGGCACACTGTCAGCCATAACTTTTAATTTTCATGTCCACAGTTCCTTGTACTTACCTTTCTTGCGTAATCCTGACTTACAAGATGGTGAGGCAGCTTATCCTTTTGGATTATGGAGAAGAAGGGAATTACGTACTTAATTGGACATAATCCTTTCAAATTCTGGTTGATCTTTCACGTTCCAAAAGGCAGTGGTAATATATCCTTTTCTTAGGGCCCATGAACTTGCTTTCTTTCAGGCTAGACACTATGCTGACATTGTCATAAGACATCTTAATTATACTATGGTTGTGACCCAGAGGTTTATTTCCTTTTAATAAATTCCTATATATTTCACTGGATAATAGTACACAACATTCTGGGGTGGTTCGATGGACCCAAATTTTGCCCTCCCTGTCCACTGATGATATCCTAAAGGCCCTGAATTTTGACAGAAAGCTTCTCTTCTCTTGTCATTATCCAGATATGTTTCTTAAACGTTTTCTTCTTCATTTTTCTTCATTTTTCTTATTTCTCACCTAATAGACACTATCATGCTGGCCTCGCAGTCTATTCTCAGTGTCCCTGCTCTGAAAGAGGCAATTCTCTTCCACTGCCTGTGGAGCTGTCCGATGCTACTGTACACCGCTTTTGGTTACATATTCAGACTTTTGCTGAAAGTTTTAAGTTAAGAAAGTTTGTGTCATTTGGTACTTAGATAGATAGATAGATAGATAGATAGATAGATAGATAGATAGATAGATAGATTAAATGAGAACAATTGCAAAAGTCATAGTGTATTATTGACCATTAAGGATACTAATATTGAACTCCATGATATGATGTATCTGGATTTCAACACATGGTAAAAATATGGTAAATAATGGTAGAAAATACTCTCAGTATCTTTGTTCAATAAGCAAAAGCAAAGTATTTCCCTGCATCTAAAGACTAACATTCATTTTACCTCACCTGCAGTTGAACAGTATTTTGCTCCTCTCGCTCATAAGTTCAATGGTACATAAGCCTGGATCTGGTTCACATGGCCAGATTCAAATTTACACTCTCATGACTTGCACTCATGACTTACATTCTCATGGGCAAAATCATGTTGAGTTGCAGGGGAGTTAAATCTCATTAGTTGCAAACAACATTAGAGTTGAGAGATGATGTTTCCAGCCCAAGTCTAATAACGGTAACACTGGTCAGTATCTGTGTGCAAAATACAAAAATAAAGCATTCAACATGGTTTTGCTCACAATGACCCACAATGTTAATTATTATATACCAGGACAAAATACTGGACCCAGAAGTGCTTAAGCATACGTTGCTTACCAAAAGGAAGCATCAATCAGAAAACATCCCTTTGTATTAAGTGAATCCTTTTCTCTTTAAATTATACTGGCAATTCATTAAAATGTTATAAAATAGCATTTGTTGTGTGTGGAAATGTTTTATTTACATGTGAACTGATGATGCTATAACAAATAGGTACAGTTAATATAATATTATTCACTGTAAACTGTTACCAAATGCTCATATATTTTCTAATTGTATCTTGCTTAAAAGTACAAAAAAAAGCAAATGGCATGAAAAACTTCAAAGACACGTCTCCATTTTATTACTAAAGTTTCTTTGCTATGTAATGTCTTTGAAGAAGGTTTCCTGGTGATCAGAAGCCTTTGAAATGATCGAAAACAGACATATATAATTATATTAAGGTACAGTGTCCAACAGTGATGGTAGAGGACATCATAGAAGATACTGAAAAGAAGACATGGACAATGCAGCATTTTGGATTTCCACATTCACGTGACTTATGTGATTGTAGTGTGACAGGCTATATTACATAAAATCACTAAAGCTAGTAATTGTAGGGATAAGAAAACTTTTATTGCTTTTTTGGGTTTGCCTTTTATTAAAACATAAGTTATGAGGTATATGTTGTAATGGAATATATTTCAGCTTTTATCCAGAGTTTAGTAGCGCAGGAAACTATTAATTGTAAATGTAATCTTGGTAAAGTCATACTGAACTGCAGGGGAAGGAAATTTTAAATTGTGAAAACAGAGTTAATTGAGAGGTAAAGTTGGGGTAACTCCAATTTATTGATTTAATATAAAGCTATGAATTTGAGTTTTATGTTTAAAGGCAAATATTTTCCCAGAATGCAAAAGAAAGTAAGATTATAATTTTACATTTTTACCCATTCCTATTTGAACATGTATTCTTGAAATGTACACTGACACATCATTTACTAAAACACTGCAGTTTCACTAGACAACCAGTATAGTTTGATAAACTGTACCCTCTCTAACTAACAATTATACATTTTAATGTTTTCTTATTACTTACAGCAATGTTCTGAGATGATATGTAAGATATTGGTTGTTCTGCGACTGAAACTGTCAAGAATTTACACTTATCTTTTGCAACCTAACAGGGGCGTCACAACATTGTTCAGTAGAATGGGGTGCGAATAAATAATGTTTGGTGCCCCTCATATGGCACAGCTTAACAAATGAGCAACAGGCACCCTTTGCTTTTACAATATAACAAAGCAGAAATATTAAAGAAGCACAGGGATCCTAAAGTTTTAATGTGCAGCTCTGCCGACAAAGGGTTGGGAAGGATACCTGTCAATCATAAGGTCAGACGCTCTGCCTATCAAATCAGAGCGTCAGGGCACCTGGTTCTGGATCACTATTGCAATAATAATATTTCTTTCTTTACACACACGCAAAATAAATTCTTTATTCAATTTTATATAACTTTATATTAGATCAAGACAGGGGCAGGCTGGCAAATTGTGGCCCGTGGGGCAAGTGGCCCATAAGTAACGGCTATATATACATATACACACACACATACATATACATATACACACACACACCCATATATATATATAAATATATATATATATATATATATATATATATACTCTGTACATGTATACACACACATATATATATACGTGCACATATATATATATGTGTATAAAGTTTGGGGGAATGGCTAAGCAGACATTGAATTAAATCTTCACATTGACAGGAAGTCACATATATACACACACACATATATATGTGTATAAAGTTTGGGGGAATGGCTAGGCAGACACTGAATTAAATCTTCATGCAGACCGGCTCATGTGCCAGCCTGACCCTGGATCAAGATGATTTACTTTTAATTGGTTTTCACTGCTTTTGTGGCCCTAGAAAAACTATCACACTCTCACAGTGCACCACACTCCTACCAATATTCAGGTTTCCTGGGTTTGATGAAGGGATAGAAATTGAAACACATAAATTGAACAGTCTACTACTTACTAATTAGCTATTCCTAACAGCATAGCTAAAGAAGGTAAGTTATTATGTTATACAAAAGAAAAATCATGTCCTGTTATGAGCAAGAAAAGGAAAATTATGAGAAAGAGTTAGGGGAATATTTTAAATTTTACTGATGGGCTACCTAGGATACTAAAAGAGCTCAAAGTAGTTCTAGTTAAATAATTAACTGAATTATTTAACCAGGCATGACTAACAGTAATAATTCCAGTAGTCTGAAAAATAGTCCCTCATAAAAGTTGAAGTAGGAAATAGCTTAATATTATTAGTGAGCCTTACATTAGCCTTCCAGTAGCAGTAAATACATTGATAGATCATTTCAAACAAGCCATATCCAGCCTTCAATAAGGCATTTGACCCTATCCCACAACACTTGGGTCTCAAGAACTCAAAGATAGGAAATGCAATTAATGAAAATGAAGAAATACCACTCTGTCCTCTGTATAACATTTTAAGAAATGAATCTACCTTACTAAATTACTAAATGTGTGTAAATAAAAATTACAGTTTTTATTTGCATTTATTTATTGATTTCTATTTTCATATTAAAGCAGCTAAAGTTAAGCTTGATTAAACTAAGGAAGTCCTGCTCACTAGCCGACTTTCTTCACTTTTCAAGTTTATGATTTCCACCATCAGTTCATCTCTTGCCAAACAGTCCTTATTCAAGTCTCTCATCTTCTCCCTATCTTCCAACCCCACCACTTTCAACAGCCTCCTCTTCCTCCTCCCCCCCTCTCCCAGCCTCCAAATTTTTCATCTTTTTCACTTCCAAAATTAACTTATCAGACACTCCATCCCCCCCCACCAGACTGTGTACTATTACTACTTATGTACTATTGGTTTACGAGTTGGCAAAACCATGTTTAATTGCAAGGGAGTTAAATTTCATTAGTTGAAACTGTATTAGAGTTGAGAGATGAAGTTTCCTAGCCCAAGTATAATACAGTGTAACAGTAACGCTGTCAGTAGTCTAGTATTCGAAATATTCCAACACAAAATAGTATGGAATAACAAGCTCTGAGTAAAATGTTCACACAGTTCAATAGAACGAAAAGTTTTCAGTCTGTTTTTATATAGTGATAGTTGTGGCTCACGTTTCTGAAGTCCCGTATTAGTCCATTGTCATTGCTGGACGTGCGTGCTGTTCAGCTTGAGAGTATTCCTCGTATTCGTGCTGTTCAGTCGCCTCGCTGCAGGTATTGGGATGGGGTCACTGCGTATGATATGCCAGTGTTTTTTGATGATACTCTCCATTTTTTTGTATTGGTAGTTATATTGTATAATGAATGGTACTTGTATGGTTTGTTTCTTCTTTTGTTTTGTGTTCCCTTCTGTTTATCTTTTTTAACAGGAATTTTCTCTCTTTTTGTTGTACTGTAGTAATGTCTCTGTTCAGAGTTTCCTCCTCGTATCCTTTTCCTAGGAACATATTTTTTAATTTCCTTGCTTGTATGATAAAATCCTCCTCCTTGGTGCAGTTCTTTTTTAGTCGCATCAATTGATTGTGAGGTACATTCTGGAGCCAGCGAGGATGATGGCAAATTTTCATATCTATGAAAGAGTTCGAATCCGTAGGCTTCTGTGCAACTAATTTCAAAGGACAATGTAATGTTTTTTTTTCATTCTCATTTAGATATGTACAAAACTTCTGCAGTTCTTGTTCAGGGCCTTCCCAGATGAACAGGACATCGTCTATGTACCTTGTCCATGTTTTAAGATAACTGGCATGTGGTTTCCATATGATCTGCTCTTCCCAATTCGCCAGGAATAGATTATTCCCTCTCTTTATTCCTTTCAATACATTCTTGAATTGTATATTTTGGTGGCTATATATATATTTTGTTCCATTTATAATGCACTACAATGTGGGTGAAAACTTGATTACTGATCGTACTACAGATCAGATAAACAGTGTTTTGTTTATTATATCAAACGAACTTTGACCTGGGTGATGTCATAGCCTGGGAGGTGCTAACCTATTTAAACAAGTAACACTAACTGTTTGGTAATCTTGAGAAAGATCAGAAGAATGATCGAAATGCGTTGGCTGTAAGTGTTATATGACAGTACCCATGCCGAGTACCTAATGAGGATGAGGACTGGTGTGCAGCACATTTTATTCATGAGATGCTAGTGGTAGAATTGTGAGTACCCATTTGTAAGGTGCCTTTTACTCATTGGCTCGTAATAAAACGATATTACCCTATGCAACGTTTTTCTGACCTTATTCCAAAGCAAATTCCCGGGAAATATCCACATCAGATGGGACCGAGGAGACAGAACAGGAGGAACGCTCAGCATAACTTCAGGATCCGAATACCTCTGCATCCTGCAGCGAGGCGACTGAACAGCGCGAATAGGAGGAATACTCTCAGCACGCACGTCCAGCAATGACAACAGACTAATACGGGACTTCAGAAACGTGAGCCACAACTATCACTATATAAAAACAGACTGAGAACTTTTTGTTCTATTAAACTGTGTGAACATTTTACTCAGCGCTTGTTATTCCATACTATTTTGTGTTGCAATATTGCGGATACATTGTAGGAACTGTGGGGACAGCTCCTGATTCTATATAGTTAAAGGGATTAGATAAGCAGCAGAGTGAGGCACTGGTAATATACTTTTACTCTTTTTTCTATTTTTGTTCATAGTAGTCTAGTATTTGTTTGTAAGATGCAAATAAAGTGTTCTCCCTGCATGTAAAAACTAACATTAATTTTACCCCCCCCCCTGCAATTCAACATGGTTTTGCCCATTCATGAGTAAGTCGTGACTAAGTCAATAGTATGTAAAGTCTGGATCTGGGGGGGAATTCAGTAACTGACGAATCTTCTTTGAAAGTTCTTTCGGCAGCGATCGTCAGTGATGAAAATTCGTCAATGACTGGTGATGTATAGTATTCAGTAAGTGACGAATTGTAATGACGAATTGTAATGGCTGACGAATGTTGACGAAATTGCATTGACGAAAAACTGGAATTCGTCAGGTGATATTGCACTAAACTGACGGATACACTGACGAATTTGACGAAACTTCGTCTTGACGAAGTTTCATTG
>JABWIB010000463.1:99442-117778 GCA_016617825.1 Platyplectrum ornatum
ATATATATATATATATATATATATATATATATATATATATATATCAAATTATATAATATATAATATATTAGTTTGAAATCTAAATTCATTATAATGACAGGATGAACCCTCTGTGAAGTACATTTATTTATTAAAGAGTATTTCATATGTGCTATTATCATATATATTTTAATGTTTTAACTCTTCTGTCTGCTTGCCAACATTTTGGTTTACTTAGATGTTGCTTGCCATTAAAAGAAGATAAGAATGAACTATAGTTTTTGCTTGAATCCCATGACAATTGGAAGCCATAGCCTCAGAAATAGATATTTCTCACATGTGACAAAGTAGCAATTGTTGTTAAAGTCAATACAAGCTCTGAATGTCTAAAGTATAGAGGCGGAGTAAGATCATTTCGCAGTCAGGAATTAGACCTCTTGCTGGGTGAGGCAGGAGAGAAAGCCTGAACCAGTACCAAAAGGACACCCCCTTGGGAAGAGCTGCTCATTGGACTTGAATTCTACTTAAAATACAGTAAAACATGATTCTTTTATCTACAACCTTTAACCCTAACATCTGGAAACCAAGTTTAAGTTAAATAGAAGGAAGTTTTCTTTACTTTTTCAAATATTTTACAGTAGTAACACTTAAAATGGGTACAGACCTCTCTTTCACAATAAACTTTTATATATTTACACTTGTGGTGAACTTTAAAATATGAAACCTTTGTACAGGAAACCTGGCTCCAAAATCTCTTCAGGGGAAAAGAGAAAAGTTGGTCAGTGTGGCACATTGTTCTCAGCTTGTATGGGATCCAGATAATAGCACACAAATTACCCCTAGGCAAGTTCTAAAGGTCTGATAGCTTTGATATCTTTGGATGTTCCTACTTAATAGCCATTGGCCATGTTTCCAGCAAAACAAACATATCTATGTATCAAAACAAATCAGACCACAGCATTTAGAACATTTTGTTTTGATTTAGTCTTTTTTATTCTTTTATTGGAACACCTTGGTTTTTATGGCCCTTTGTGCTGTGTAGTTTGATAGCTGAACAGTAAACCATAAACAGATTGTTACATTTAGTTTAATGTGTAAAAATATCAATAAATAAATGAATGGACGGTTTCCAGAACCCAGTACATCCAATACATTCCAAGCATGGAAACCAGGATTAATTATAGTGTATTCCAACAAATCATTCCAGTATCCACACTATATAATTATCAGACCAAGCAAGCTATGATCAATTCATATACTGATAATTGTATAGCGTGTACCCAGCAACTGATTATACCAGTACAAACTTCACATTACAGACATATGAAGCCAAAGGGTCGGGAAATAAGGGTCGGGAAATAAGGGTCAGGTAGCTACTCGTTACTAGTGGAACTCCAAAAGACCTACTCCTTCATCACATCCATGGAACACCGCAGTCCCACATGAACATAATCCACATGACAACAGGTTCGGCTTATAAATCAAATAACTTAAAACACAACTTATTATAACCTAAAACACAACAGTTTAACTACAACCAGTATTTTATGCAAACCGCAGGGTGTGGTAACCAAAGCAAGAATGAGGGGGCAGCACGTAGTCTGAAACTGGAGCTGCTTAGTGTTCTAATCCCAGTGCACTGTGCAGGTAAAAGAACGATGCCTGGTGCGCTGGGTCCTGGGGAGGAGCACAATAGATTAATTAGAGTGCTTATTTCTGCCATCATCACTCATCTGCCCTAAGCTGTCATTGGACTCCTCTGGTTTAAAGGGGCAGGGCCCATCTGTCACTTACATCCATGCTAAGATATGGAGGCTGCTAACCACAAATTCAATGCTGTAAGCTGTCCCAATGCGGTACTTATACTTAACTCGGCTAACAATGTCTAACAAGATCAGACTAGACCTGCAGCTAACATTATCACTTATGCTGATGTCTGCCAGTTTGAAGACCTAAAGAAGACACTGAAGAAGAATTTCAGGGGGCAAAGTAAGACTATTAATAAGAATAAAAACCACTTCTGTATTAGCCTAGGGAGGCCGGAACCTTTAATCAGGCACTGGTACTAAACTAGAACCCAAAATAAACATATGTTCAATATGTGAGTGACAGCCAGAACTCAGGAGTTGCAGAGAAAGAGGTTGTGCTATGAGGTCAATGATGTGGTCAATGTAGCACAGCCTCTATCTCTGCAACTCCCATGTGGAGACCTACAGTGGTCCCACATGGTCTGTTCCCTTCAGCTGCTGCTAGCAACAGGATTCTTGAGTGACATACAGCATGATCTCAGGTCACATCAATATTGCACTAATAGTGCACATGAAGAATGCAGATAGTAGACAAAGAGACACAGGGTAGTTTGTGAATTACCAGGGTAATTCAGCACTGTGAACAGGGTTAATTACCAGGGTAATTCAGATCCACAGCTAACAACCCTGCTCGTTAAAAACAGATTTACCAGGGTAGTCTATGTGAACGGGGTATTAGAAACATGTGGGCAAAGAGAACAAATAAGTATAGAGAATATTGGTTTCCTTATACTGCCAACTGCTGTCTCTGCAGCTCCTTGTGACTTGGGTAATAGCAAGAGAAAGTGTAATCAAAGCTGATACCACCTTTCATGATCTAACAGCTTCTCTATTAGTCATAAGGAGCCTCAACATCCAGTGAGTTAAAAGAAAGTAGAAGAGATGTCAGAAGAAGGTAATTTATTTAATGGAAAAACAGAACTACACCAATAGTGAATATACTGTATGTACCTCCACTCTTATTAAGTTGTTTTGACACAACTACTTCTTAAAGACATTCGGGTTCTCATTTCATTTTAAGGTTGTCTTGAAAAAATGATTAAGCCCTAAGAGTGCCTCCGAACCAGAACTTTTGAGAAATCTAGGCTTAAACAAAGTGTATAAAACAAAAAGCAATGTACAAGAAACTTTACAAACTACAAATATGGAGGTAATTACATGAGATGTTAAGATGACAATCTTACTCTCCAGAACACCCTTTCTACATTTACAAGTAGCATAAATATCAGTTTAAAGTTAAAAGAGCCTTTCATTGAAGTAGAGGCACTTTATTACAGTTAGTAGTCAGATAATTTCTCTCTGTGATTTAATGCTGGCGTTTCCCCTTGATATTAATATAGTCATCTTCCCTGTCCCATCATAAATGAATATATAGAAAAGTAGAATATTTATTTTATAAATGGGAATCGTTCATCTTGTTTTGGTGTTTTTAATGTTTGGCTATCTGCACCGGTATTGTGAAATTGGAAAGGGATGGTAATTACATTATCATTGCCTTGCTCTCCTTAATTTTTTTTCAATTTTGAAGCCAAGGATGGATTCCAATGAGAGACTCTTGGAATTAGCATATTAGCCATTATCTGTCACACTCCTGGATCACAATAACAAATAATATGCCTTGAGGGGTGTAGTTTGTAGCTTCTAGATTCCCAGGCTTGATACTCCCGGTTGAGAAGTGATTGCACCAATTTGAGATTGTCAGATGACTTAGCAGATCTGGTGATGATGTCCTAATGGCCCCCTGCTGTGAGGAACAAAGGTAATTGTTTGTCAAGGGAGAAAACACATCTGTAACGCATCCTCTGCAAACCAAGCAGCCAAGTGGAAAGGAAGAGTGAAAAATATTGTAGTGTTGACAGAGTGTAGCTGAGAGCCATGATATGACATAATGACAACACATGAATAGATTTTTCCATTAGCAGTGACTGACTTGGACATGTCTCATCCTCTATGCATAACTATTCCAAATAATTTGTTTTACTACAGACTGAAAGTATGTAAATATTATGTATTCATAAAACAGTAAAATAACTTTTCCTTTTTACAATGATATTTTGAGAGCACGGTAGATGGCATTTCAGGTCTGATTAAAGTTAGGATCAAAATTCAAAAAAGATTGCATAAAGACAAATAATTATAATATTTCAGGTTGGATGATTTAAAATGTTTTTTAATAACTTGATCGAGAGATTTAGTAGTAGTAAAGTAGTAAAAATGCGTTTGCCCTATTCATGCCCTTACATGCATAGGAACTCGTGTATGGGTAGCAGAGGGAAGGTGCATATTTCAAATGCATGCTCATTCCCCTGACTACCCATATTATCAGTCTGTAGTAAAACAAATTATTTGGAGTATTCAAATGCATTGAGGATGAGATATCTCCAAGTCATCTCTCTAAACAGAAAGGCTAAACTTGTTGTGCAGCAGCCTTTACATGTTTAAATGTATCTTTTTTTATACATTTATGCTTCTTGTAACATATTGGTCGTTATAATGAATGTTTAAAGCAGAATTATAAATTCATATTAGGAATATAATATATATTAAAATGCCTATACAAATGTATGGCAATGCATTATTATTAAATAAATAAAAAAAACTGGTTCAAATGTAAATATAGTCAGTTTAAATAGTATAATTAAAGTGTCTTTTTGTTTTTTGTTTTTGTTTAATCTATCTATTATACATGATACGCCATAAGGCAGCTCCATAAGGAAGCTTTGGGCAGCTACCTAGTGCACTGGGACCTCGGGGGCCCCATCTGACAGCCAGCAGTTGGATTGGGGGGCGAGTGGGCAATTCGCTTCCCCCTTATAAAGCGGAGTAGGGCACCAACTGCTGATCTGCAGGCTGCCCTGCCGACAAAGCCTGACCTATGAACTTTGGCTCTCTAAGCTAAGGGAGACTAACATTCTCATGTCAGGCTCTACTGGCAGAGAAAGAGCACCTGTCAATTAAAATAACAGGTGCCCTGCCCATCCAATCAGACGCCCTTGTTCTCTGATTGGATGGATGCACCTGGCTAAAAGCTGAACCTTTGCCTAGGGTGTCTAGAGACCCAGCACCGGTCTTGTGTCAGGGTCTGTAGGAAAGCGCTGTAACAGTAAGTACGGTATTGTAAGAAGATTCTCATTAAAATATAATATTGAGTGTGCTCAATGTTGGATATGGGTTTGGGCAGGACTGGGCANACTTATTTGTCCTGTTTTTGGGGACAACAATGTTGGGAGGCATGAAAAAGGGATTCTGTTTTTCTTTGCGGATGTCCATCTTTGCATGTCCATGTTAACAAATGACTACTTTTGTGAATATGTCTTACTTTCTCAACTCTTCCTATTTTAACTTTGGGATTTAAAAATAAATTGAAATTAATACATGAGATAGGTTGTTTATGACTGCAGTCAGACTTAGACATAGAAAATGTCCATGATGGCATCGGGTCAGCCTAGTAATAGCTGCCAGATTTTATGCTAATCTTTGCTTACAGATTACCAGTGAAGAATATCTTCAACCTGTATGTCATCAATAGCTGCAGAGTGAGACATAAAGTCCTCAGTAATGAAGCAACGCTAATCCAGTTCTACACTGTGGACTGGATCTGGACTTATGTGCTACTGAACATAAAGTTACAAGTGGGTAAAACCATGTTGAATTGCAGGGAAGGTAAAATGAATGTCAGTGTTTGCATGCAGGGAGAATACTTTATTGTTGCATTTTGCACACAGATACTGACCAGCGTTACTGTTACTCTGTTATTAGAATCATCATCTCTCAACTCTAATACTGTTTGCAGATAATACATTATTCCTCCCCTTAATGTTTGGATTGGGAAAGATCAGCCCAAGAAAAGAAAAAGAAGTTCCTTTGTATTGCACTCAGATCCCAAATAATAAAGTAAATAAAATCAAATTTAACTTTTATTACATAATTCTTTAAATACAACAAGTTCTGAGAGGTATGTATATAACGGCGAAATATTAAAAGAAAGAATAATAGATATACGTGAAATAAAGATATGAAAAATAAGTGCTTTAAAAAACGGAATTCACTCTATGGCAGCATATGAGAGTATCCCCATGTACCATTACGTACACTGAGTGTTTATACCTTGGAAGGAGACAAGACTATATCGCATAGAACCAAAGTGTGTTACTATTATTGGGCCTAATATTGATAATTGAGTGTCCACCAGTTATATGCTTACATTCTACTGTGTAAAATAAAACTGAGAGCTCGAATCTGATTGGTTGCTATGGGCAACTTCCCCACTTTTCAATTCCCCAGCAAATTCCCTGCTTAGTAAATATACCCCAATGTCTAAATATGTGGTTCCCCAGTTTAACATGGTTGCTCCTGGAAGCCATACAATGAATCAAGCAGTTCCTATGCACATCATTCACTTACTAAAATACCTTTGAATACCTAGCACTGACACAATTTTCCTAACACCAAACCCATTATCCTAAACCTCAGCCTCCCCTTCCATTACCCTATCCTTACATTCTCCAATTCCCTAGCCTCCCCCTCTAAGCTCCATAGACTCCCTGCATGCAGATCATGAAATACCTAAGTCGTGTGATGCCCCGTCACCCATCTTGCGGAGCATTGCCACTATGGATAAATAAGTTGCTAATATACATATATTTCAGCATACTTACCCATAAACCCCTATTGCCGACTGTCCCCCCCACCCTTGTACCATTAATAACTGACAAGACAACTTAGATTTTCACAAAAATATATATTGGCAGCTTTTCTAACATTAAAAATAGTATGACTAAAAGGATAGGCAGCGTGAATTCTTAAATAATCACTAAACCATTAAATACAATAACTAAATTAACCCTTTAACAGAGGTGGTCTACCCGCTGGGGCAAGAACCTCCCCAGACACTCCAATTACGTGTAACACCAAAACAACAACAATTTAACAAGCCAATGACTTAACAGAGGCATTAAACTGTGTTTTCTTGTTCTTAAAAACTTAGCAGCTAGTGAACTCCTGCAATCCAGAGCCATCAGTTGTAGACCCATACACTGGATTTGCCTGCTCATACACCTGTTAAGCTTATTTTACTAACATATAGAGGACAAGTTCTAATATTGCCTACACATATGCCTATTTATATATTTATTAGAAAGCATGTAAAAAAATAGGAGCCTAATTTTATACGTCTAGTATGGAGCTTAGCGGAGAAAAGTGCCTGAATACCATACCAGTTTCTATCGGCCCACTTCAAGGACTGCTATATATTATACTATAACTTTATAAATCTATACTGGTTACATCCATTTATCATAATGTATATACTGTAGCTGTAGCCCTCCATGTGTAGTCTGTATGTATAGAGGACCTACCGTCTGCATTGGAGAGGAAAGTGAACTCCCATGTCCTTACCTCCCTTGTGCAGTTTTTGGACATAACACACATTCATAACCCCTTAATTTGAGTGATACCTAAAGCCGGTCAGACAGAGGTTCATCTATATGTTTATCTCTGCCCCCCATGGTGGGTTTAGATATGCATATGTTTATGAACGCTTGTGCAAACGGGTCTCTTTATATATAGAAATGTTTTGCGTCCATACGTAGATCATCTGTCCAGCACATGTGTCCTCCGCCTTACTAACAGCTGATATGAGAAAGTGGGATTTACTGAATAGACTACCAGTGCACACACTGGAAGTTCCATGAGTGAACACAGAGCATACGATTCTCAGTGTAATTGTACAGAGGGTTTATTTTTATATAGCTTCCTGTAAAATAAAAATAGACCTGTTGTATCTATTGCAGGACTCTAGACTAAGGACCCCTGACTGATATAGTAAAGCTTTGCAATACTAAAGACTCTATTCGAAACCCCCAGGCAATGTTCATGTTGGAGTCACCATTCCCACTGGGGTACCAGCAATAGTTTTATTATTACCAGTAACAGTTTTATTATTTTCAGACAATGGCAATTTCTACAGTTTGTTATAATAGGAAAATGTACTAGAATACACATTGCCGCTAGAGACTGCCCTACTCATGTAACTCATGGGCATATGCATTTTAGGGTCTCGTTCGCACTTCTGATGCGCAAAAAAACTAGATCAGGCCCACTGTTTGTTTTGAATGGTTCCAAAGCATAGTCATATGATCTTAGCGCTAGACCTTATAGTTTACAGGTGAGACCCTGCTATTCTGAACAAGTTTCCTTTTTTTATAAAGTGTCAAAAAATAGGAGCCTAATTTTATACGTCTAGGACTTGCTATCTAAGCTTCAGGCGATGCAAAAGCTGCTATTACTGGGGAGTAAAAGCTCTGCATAATTAACAAACATCATCAGCATTACAGTTCCCGTGGAAGTACCAAGTTCATTGCCTGAAGGCTGCTTTCATCCTAGTAAGTCTGTTTATCCTGTCCAAGATTAGATTTGTTTAATTATTATGAAAAACACTGCTAAAAATCTTACTGCCTAATTATGCAAATGTTCCTAAATGTTCACAAAAGTAATTTATTTATTTGGAGATAAATGGTTCTGTTTTGTCATAAAACAGATTGTAGTCCTGGCAGTGTACAAGCTGGGGTTGTACACCCTTAAGCAAATAAAAAACTTCCTATACTAAAATCAATGGTATCCCCTGATTACAACACTTAGAAATACATAAACACCTCTAAATTGTTTAATCACTATGGATTTTTTTTTAGCAAAAGATAAGAGGTAGACATTTCTCTCAGGTTCTAAGATTCTTAGCTATGTAAATATTAATTCTCGGTAGAAACATTTAGTTGACAGTGGTAACAACAGTATACGGCTAAATTGTTCCTTGAAGACCTATTATGGTACACCTGGCTTATGCCTGGAATGAGTTATAATTTAGCAACACAATCAGTTCATACCTTCAGGAAAATATACAGTCTCTAAAGATAAAATAGATAAAAAGCTTAATAAAGTCTGGATATTGAAAGAGTTTTATCACCAGTCGAAATTGTGTTTGCAGTCAACCATTTTAAGAAGGTATTTGAAGCAGTAAAAGTAGTTTGGCTGTCAATTTTTAATTACAATTGTCTCCATGTGTCCACTCATATAAGCAGGTAAAGGGGAGGAGACCATTTACTGATAACAAAATGCACTGTCGGCAAATTGAACCACATTGTACATAAGATCTGTGGTAAAGTCTTCATACAACCATGCATGACTATGATATTTTAAATTGTCTCGTATATTATGTTGAACTTGTGACTGTGGATTATGAGTAGGAATATATTTTGAAAGGGGTAGATACCATTTCAGAACTGCCAAAACATTTCAAGACGACCGACACCAACTATTAAAACCGTTTAACATGGATAAACCTTATACACTGGGGTTTAAGTCAAAAAGCAAACTTAACAAACCATTTAGAGGGACTCTACACTTTCTGAGTATCTCTGATTCAAATTGGAAAACAAAACATTCTTCATTCTGCCAGGTACCAACTGGCTTTAGAAAATCATGAGAATGATCAATTAAAATGAACCATCAAGGTCCAATGTTAATATAAAGAAAATCTCCCAACAAATGATATAAATTTAGGCTTATCAATTTAACCCTCCTTTACCACAAAAGTAAATATTATCATGACTGATTGACTTCCCCTCAGGTACATTGTTGTTAATATATGTGTTAGTTGAAATTTGGACAGAACACATAAAAAATAAAAAGAGCAAGACTGGATGAGTGTGATGACAAGAAAGCAATGTATAAATACATTAGAGCAGTCTGCACTTTTTGATTTCTTTCCAGACAGACTTATGGGCGTTTTCCTCTACAGACGTTTAGTAAAGTCTAAGGCATGTACTTTGAACGGGTCTCATCTGGGAATAGAATCTGAAACATGGATCATACTCCATTGCTGCTACTTTTATTCTGGAAACCATCTTGATGGTAATAAAAAAGTTATACATTTTTATATTTTAATCTACCGTTAAATATGACATGTTTAAAATGTAAAAACACTTTAACTTGTAGTTAGTAGGTAGATATTTTTCAATATAAATACTATTAATTAAAACAATTGTACATGAGGACCCACAGCTCATGAATTGTTTCTTCATGTCCAATGGTATGAACCAAACTTTTGTAACTTTTGTAACTTTTGTAACTTTTTGTAATAACTTTGTTATTTTTTATTTTTTTTACAAAGCGCACCTCTGACCAGCTTCAGCACCAAAAGCAAGCACTGAAATGCCCACTTTGTAATTAAAACATCATGGAGCAGCATCTTTTCCTTGTGCAAAACACACAGATGCAGACACAGGAGCATAGGTAGCCTTGCGACCTTGAATGTGAGCTTGCTTTCCTTTTGCACATGTTTGGAACAGTTCCCGCAGGTACAAATGCTTTTATTTTGGTATGCATTCACAGAAGGGGTTAATAAAGTAAATTGAGGCGGGTTAGCTATGTTGTAAATGACATTTAAAAAAAAATGTGGAGCAATTTTTTATTAATTAATAATACTGTATATAATAATATTGAAAGCATGCCTGGCTAAGAAAGTGTAAAAGGTCATTTTCTTTTGAAAAGTATGAAGGCCATGTTTATTTAAATGCAATATATCATTTATTAGACCTAATAAATATAATATGAANTTTAGAAAATCATGAGGTAAAATTTATTAATTCAGGTGATGTTATGTTAAATGATTAAAACCGATCTGATGCCATGTCGTCAAGCAAAGCTCCCAGCTATTTTTCTTTGTACCCTTACTAACTAAATAATGCTTGTAAAGAAGTATTATTGAGCTTGTGGGAATTCATTTCCTGCCAACGCCGTTATTTAAGGTCTTAGATGTGCATAAACACCAAAACATTGACACTCCTCTGGTATTAAATCTTGTGTTGGAAGAGTTATTGACCCAACCAACAGCTGCTGTAATGAAGTGCAATTGAGGTGATTTAAACAGGATCAAGTCCCAAGTCTCCAGTCCACATTTAGTTGCTTGCTATAGTAAAGCTGCTGCTTTCTCCTTTCATAAAATTATCATCTTTATACCACAGACACCAAAATGTGTTGTCAAAGAAATTTTATAGCAATAATTATAAAGAATGTCCATTTGAACCCTTTGAGCTTTCGCAGATTTTATTGTACCCTGTAGAGTTTCCTGTAGGAGATCGAGATATTTATGTTAGCAATATATGCGAGAATTGAGAACATAAAATTAAATGACCACGTTGAAATGTCATTTATGTGAAAGAAGCTTACATATTTGACCAGAGATGTGCTACCAGTGCGTTTGGCTTAGTTCTCAAATGTCCACAATCAGTGAAGATTTTTAATCACACATTCCTTAGCTATGTTTTTAATATTGAGCTAGAAGTGCTGGTAAGCTAGTCGGTATAAAATGTTAAATGGGAACTGGCTGTACAATTCTGATAAAAGTGCTCACTAAAATAGAAGTACATATTGTATGCAATTGTTTTATGAGAGGCATTATGGTTACTGAAATCACATTTCACCATTACCGACTGCTGGGAGAAAAGTCATTAGGATATTTGGCAAGCCTATGCAATTTTTCAAGGGAGCTAAACTATTAGACCTGAGAAAAATAATTCTGTAGAAAACTGCCACAATATAATAGTTTTTATAGTAAATTTTACTGAAATCATTTAGTGTTTCAGAATCACGCACAAAACTGTCAGGTGCAGCAAAGAATGTAAAACATGCTTGTAATATATGCATTATCCAGAGAAATATTCGTCAATTTACATATCAAGTTTTATTGGATATAAAATCTGAAAAGGTAACTGTTTATAGGTCAGGCAATGTGAAGGCTGTTTTTGTGGGATCTGATTTTTGTTGGAAAGTGAAAGATAGATCGGAGTTGATGCAGTTATGTATTTCCATCTAGTCTTTTTTTTTAGTTGGAAGGGCAATGGAAAGCAGTTCTGAGCATGTGCATAACAGGAGCAAGCAGTGAAAGAGTTATCCATATACTGGGTAGTTTGCAGTAGTGGAAAAGGGTGTTTCATTATATTACATTTAGAAAGCTGTTTGCTGTCTCGAAACGATGGAGCACCTATGAGTTTCTCTCATTTAAATATGCGATCTAGTAGATGCTGCAGACTGCACTTTCGTCCTGTGACGATCCTTTGCATACAGTGTAGGGAGCAGGGCCAGAAATGGAGAACCTCACTGCTCACTGAGGCCGGCAACTCTGGATCAGCTCTCCTGAGTTTACATTTAACATTTTACACCAGCTAATTTTTTTGGTGTACGCAGAGAAGGTTTACTACACATGTTAAAAATATCAGTTATTTATTATTATAAGAATTTGAAACAACTACAAACTTGTGTAAGCAGTTGAATTGTCCCTCTGTCTATATGCATCCATTTACATGTTTTAAACGTATATATCTTTTCAGTACGTCCTATCCAGAGTTGCAAAACATGCAGAATAGGACAAGCTCAGTGTGAGCAGTGGATTTGTGTTTCATGGTGGGAATACTCTGGCTTAGGCCCATTACATATTGTTATATATCACTGCAATCATTTGTGTAAACTGTGTAAATCAATTTTAAATTCCATGGGACTATGTGATTATCAAATATTGATCACTTGTCATATCACGAAAAGTAAAACACAGTACTTTCAATCATTCCTTTTGATGTCCACTAATTTCTAAAACAGGACACTCTTCTTGGCATACTGACATTTCTTTAATTTGTAGTAAGAATTGCCATTTGGCAATGTGCTAAACTTCATATAAATACATTAAGCATTAAATACAGGAAATATTTAGACCATGGAGTCATAAATGTTTGCAAAAAGTTAGCCATAAACTATAACTTGAGAGAAAAGAGAAAATGCATAATAAAGTAAATGGAAATGCATTATTCAATAACCATTGCTATAGCCCAAACCTAGCCATACTAGCCATGACCTACACATCGATCATTATTTTGGCTTGTGCTAACTAGACCTGGGTTTTGGTGATGTCACTTGATACTACATTACTGGTCACTGGAGTTTATTTAAGCTCTGGACCTCTGTGGATATCTTATGTGTAACAGTTTGCAAATAGACATCGTGTGTCTTAAATTCTTAGTAAATACTTTACAGCCCATATAAAATCTGTTGAGAACAATGATGTCCAGCATTGCTTCCAGGAGCTCAAGCTGAACCAATGAGTTAAAAAGATCTGTTCACAAACTATCTAGAAAAAAATAGTATGGTCTTTGCTCATCCTGAAGTATTCTTAATGTGTCATCCCTTTAATCTATGTAATGTAATGTCTCATTCTCTTCTCTTTTAACGACCTTTACTAATTAAATTATTATCATAAGGTGAACTAATATACAACAATAATTTTTTAAACAACATGTTAATCATAGATTTATAATCATAACATTACAATAACATACACAAGCTATACTATCATTATTGAATGCAGCATTTAAAAAGGCTCTTCCTATGGCAACCCTTTAACGTGAAGTGGGAATCCTTCCGAGGCTGCTTATTAATATGCATGATAATGTGCAATTATTGGACTATATAATGCTTTATTACTAAGAAAAAAAAAACATACAAAAATGATCAATTTAAATATGTTCTCTATATAATTGTTGCAGTATTTTTTTTATCTGTGTAATTAGTTTGATTCATGGGAACCAAGCGAGTACGTCACTCTCAATCAGCCCCTGTGTCTATATAATATAGATAAGATTTGTGATTGAGCATTAATTAAGGTGCACTACCATTTGAAATTAGGTCTCAAGGTCAATCTTTCCAGTTTCTTTCTTTTGTTTTGTAAGCTTTTAACAAAATTGTATGAATAAAATATCATTTGTTAACGTTTTTGTCTTTGTTCACTTTGTCTTATTGACTTTCCTTTACATTTACCTGTTTCTGTAAACACTGAAAATGGTTAAACTTGACTGGTGCATGATGGTATGGTGTACTGGTACTGGTCCAACTGTGGAAAGCAGTTTTCTAAACATAATCTAACATATTTTTCCGTCATGAATGCAGCTGATAAAACACTGAAATGGGAAGTTACAAACAAGGAAACATTGTTAAAAGACAGAGAAACACATAGGAAAACTTCCACTCACAACTGTAACTGCAACTGTAACAACAATTACATTGATAATGATATACATTAAAGCACTAGCGGTATCATTTGTTAAAAAGACACTAAAATGAATAATGTCCTAAACACAATATAACATTTACCTCCATTCCTCTGTTTCTCCACTTTGCTATTTTCTGTATGTATTTTTCACTTCCTTCTCTGTACATGTTTTCTCTGTTTTGTCCTATCCCCGCTTCAACCCTCTCTTCTTCACTATCTAAAACTTATTTCACCGCCATCAGAGCTGTAAGAGATCTCGTCATGCAGATGGCCTAGGATCATTTGAAACTGAGAAATGAATTAGTTCACAGTGGCTGGCAGGCTGGAAAGGGTCCTGTGTCCAGTTTGTGGTCTGTTTTGAAAACCTGAAGCAACATGGATGCCAACTTGGAAAACCAAAAGTGACACAGTGGCCATCTTGGAAAATGGAAGTGCCACGGCTGCCATCTTGGATTGTGATCGATTGTGTCTTATCAGGAGGCACCAGTAGGTATTTAGCTGGCTTTCATTCATGCAGCAGGTGCTAATACAACGTCTGTACAGACCCTGCCTCCTCGCTCCCTGAGCTATCTCAGCTTACCTTTTATTTGTGCTCCCAGCTATCTGTTCCTGCTACCCATGCTCCATTCCAGCTCACATAACCTCCAGTCATCTTGAGACATGCAGTCTCCCACTTGAACCGGATTCACCTTCCTCTTCAACTGTGACAATATGTATCATTTTTTCTTCTTCTTCATTTATTTACAAGTAATATATATGTGTTGAATAGAATTCCTTATCTAAGCTCAGTAGCTCTCAGATACTGTTCTGATATAACATGATCTACACAGTATAGCATAGATTCAATTGTCTCTTTCTGAGTAACCTCGGAAATGTATGGAACGCCAAAGGTTCCTGAGCTGTGCAGTTTTGTTGGTTCTGATTTCTGTTTACTCTTGTGCATTACTAGACCATGGGACGTTAATTAAATAGGTGGTGACTTACTTACAGCTTACTATACCTACAGTAAAATAATGTTTTAAATAATTGTTCAAATGCCATTGAACATTCAGATTATTAAAGTTGAGGAAGATCAAGAGAGTTGGGTCACCTTCAGACGTCATGGATTCCATAGTGTCCCTTTTTAGTGTAAATTTAAAAGAAGTCATCATACACACACATGTGCACAATGAGAGCAAGCTCAGATATTGCATAGAAAATGTGCTAGAAGCAAATGAAGAACCTGAGATGACAGAGGCAGAATGCAGCCTAAGTAGGTCAAATTATGAAACCTCAGTATTAGACAATTTGCATATAGTTAAATGACCTATGGGCTCAAATTTCACCCTGCTGTTTGTGAAAGTATAATAACTACATAAAACTGATTGAGTCATTTACTGCTTGACTTGAAGAATCATATGATGTAAAAATGTCTTTATTAATAATTATGGGATAAGCAACATATGGATACTGAACAATATCGGCCTGTTCTATAATATTAGGAATACTTTTGAATCAAGGGAATAGGGGCATGCACCCACATATATTTTAATACACCCTTCAGATCCTCTAGGGTTGATGATATTTTTGACTGTTTCAGATAGTGTTCTAGAATTTTAGGATCTAGGCACTTTTATCTTAGACTTGTTACATAGTATTTCCACATTTTGAATTTTAGATTTATTCACATCACTAGTCAGCGCATTATCAGGTAATAATAATCAATAATTCTTTAGCCAATATTGAAATATATCAACATTAAGTTTTAGAATACATATGATATTTTTTCAAGTTTTAGAATGTAGGTAATTTATTTTGTTTGGAAACTTGGCACTAAGCACTATTATATATATAATTTTATTAGTATTAGTCACAATATTTTTCTATATACTACACTATAAGTATTCAGGTACTTCAGCCTGAGTACTGACACATAGCACAAAGCACTTTCGTCATTACCAGACATGTCTTTTGTATATTACAAATTCTCTTCTCGCGGCTCTTAACCAACAATTGAATAAGCCCCATGGAAATAATATTATATCTCTCTATCTAACTATATATGTATTAAATTTCAGTGTACAGTTACAACTATAGTATAGTGTATAGTTATTAATGAAATTATGTCCACAAAATTATTAATCTCCAGGAATAGAGGACGTGTTTCAAGAGTGAGATATTAGACATAGCATAGATAACCATTAGGTTTTGTTGTTATTTGTTTATTTATGTAAATATCTTCCAATGGTACTACCAGATTAATAGATATGTCCCACTTTCTTCTGACATGTATAGTGTATATATCTTTATATGCAAATATGTTGCTAATAACAATGCACTGGCAAATATCGAACAAATACAAAGAAATATAGCTTCCAACAGTTTAGAAATTTAGATTTTATTGGTGAATCCATGTATAAGTGAAGTGATGCTAAAGAATAAATGTTAAAATACAACAGTTTAAATGAACATTTCTAGATAGAGATATATTAAGGAAGTGGGAGTGGAAGGTGCAGTACTGCACAGTACACCAGTGTCTGCGTTTTACATATTACCGGTCAGACTGACTCGAGACTCGGGGCTTTTTGACTGAAGCAGGCATTTTCACATAAAACACCGGCGATTTGAGGTAATCTGAATGGAGTATTATTTAAGAACACAAAACATGGGTGCAGTGTGTTATCAAAGGTGCATTAATGCTACCTCCTGAATACCTGGAAGAGTGACGCACAGTGTATATATAAAATACAGGCAAGCGTTATGTTGCCGGGTCTGCTTATGTAATTTCAACTGTAAATAGACTCTGATAAATGTGAAACACCAATATAATTGTAACAAACCAATAGATAACAAACTTTTTATCTGTTAATATAAGTATGGGAAATGGAGATTTGTAGTTTTTAAATGACACTAGTGGGAGATGTGCCAATAATGCATAACCCCACACCCTTTGAACCCTGATTTTACTATGACTGAATAGCACCTGCCTCATATACTTTCACAGTGGATATTGGACCTCATCCCATGTGCCTTACACTGAGTAGTTAATCAGCTAAGTGGTGGGATTCAGAAAAACAACATTACCTTCTATTAATATGCAGAATCATCAGACTACTATGTGCTCAGTGGTAACAGTAGAGAACACAGAACTCTTTGTATAAGATACTTGTCCACTGTCTGTAAGTTTATATTTTTTTGTATTTTGCATCTTGGAATTGAGAAATAGCATGTACATTTATGTCAACTTTAAACCAATATTAAAAAAAAAACTTTTGCCAAATAAAACTAAATTGAGCAATAGGAAAAAGTGTAATCGTCTAAAGGAACAGTCATTGAGTACATGATTTAGTTGAGGCATTTGGAAAATGGATTTCTCTTTTCCTCTAGCCAATTTGTAATTTCCATTGCTTTTATAGTCATCACTCATAATACATCACATTTTTATAAAATGAAATAAGGTTGAATTGAACTATACTATTAGAAGCTGATCCAGTGGCAAAGCAAATTTTCTGGTTAAAATCATGGCACTGAAGTGGGCATTTACAAGTGGGGGTATTGAGGAGGAAAGAGCTTAATTGTGGGCCCAGAGGGGGCAGGGCTCAAACAAGGGGAGAGAGCTTAGTTAGGGGAAAAGATACCATACCAGTGTATACCGACCCACTTCAAAATTAAGTTTAAACAATAAAGACATGTTTCAAACATGTCTTTATTGTTTAAACTTAATTTTAGTTGCTCTCATTAAAGCATTCTTTAATTAAAAAAAATATATAAACAAAAAATGTTTTTTTGGTTTTATTTTGTATTGAAAAACAAAAGAGCTGCACAATTATTATCTGTATTTTAAAAAGTATGTGGCAATACACCGGAGCATCAGATACTTTTACCTCCTCAAGGCGCTCCCCCCTTCCTTAACAGCATCTGCTCTAGAGCTTGTCATACTGTGTGACAGCCACTTCAGCCACTCAGCCAGCACTTTACCTGATCTTACGAATAGTTACAGTGCCTGTGACAGACTGACTGCGCTCTGGAAGGGGAATGGGGAGAGCACCCACTTTACATTTGGGGGTAAAACTCCTTCATAAATCGCCCATCCCTCTTTCATTAAGAATGGCAATGTATGCTATTCAAGGAAAAACAAAGAGGAAAAAAAAATACACTATAGTGTAGTTTATTCTTAGTCTCATTATTTAATTTACAATTAACAGTTTCAAATTTGTTAAGGTATAGGGTTGTGTTCTAAGAAAAAAATAGGGGCATTTATTTAAGGAAAATCTATTCCAGTTTACACTTACATCAGCCCTGAGGTGGTGCAATCATTTGGAGTATGAGCAGGAAATCAGGACTGCACTAAATTGTTCACTTTGTCATTTAAATAGATTGGGCTAGATAAAATAAACAAAAAATGAAGATACAGTTATAGTTTTTTTTATTTAATGATATATTTTTTAAAGTAAACTCCAGGGCTCGAAGTGGGGG
>JABWIB010000464.1:0-21922 GCA_016617825.1 Platyplectrum ornatum
AGGTGTCATAATGTCAACAGCACTTGGGGGGGACAATGAGGTGTCATAATGTCAGCAGCACTTGGGGGGGACAATGAGGTGTCATAATGTCAGCAACACTTGGGGGGCCATGATTGGATTAAAAGCAGGTCAATAAAATAAGCCCTACTCTGAAAATAAGCCCTATGGTGTTTTTTGTCCTGAAAAAAAAATAAGACAGTGTCTTATTATCGGGGAAACATGGTAACAGCTCTATTCACTGAGTTGGTAGCAGACAGGATACTCCACGGTCATGTGCAGCAAAAGGGGAGAAAAGAAGCCACTCTGGTGTAAGAAAAATATAAAAAGTGTATGTGTAGCGCTAATCACCTAGTATGTTCAAAATTGGCTGAAATGGGCACAACTACACGGGTCAATATAAAATATATAACATATAAACAAATTAATATCATAACGACATTAAAATCAATCTCAGCAATAGATGGTTTCTAGCTTTAGAAAATATTAGATAGTCACATTAATCATGAAAATCTTATGGCTCTTATAGATATATTGTAGCAATTGAACGGTAAAGGTATATCCTTTAGTGTGGGCTGCAGTATTAAATCTCTTTGATGCAATAGGATTGGCTTGAGGTTTAAATATGGATGAATTTTGCTGCAAAAAGATGAAAATGCAGCTTTAAACACTGTTCTTATTGTGCTCATTTTTACTCTCACATTCGGAGAGAGTTTATGTCCGTAGCGGAAATTATGATCCTCAAAGTCAATTCTTAATAGACTTATGATTAGACTAAATCATTTTCTGTCTTCAATTGTAAATATGCCGTTTTAGTTAGGAATATGTGTATAGTTTTGTGACACCCAAGTAAACCGGGTTTTTAAATGTTAGCTGAGTTCTGAATGTTGGTAGGTAGCTGCAGGGCCAAATAAGGTCATATTGTCATATTGTAAATCTGAGAGCTTATTGGTAGAAAAAATATGAGTTTATCTGTATTGATCTGTAATAGTTTTTTATGTTGAGTAAAAGGTTATATAAGTACTATGGAGAGCGGGAAGATAGTTAGTGAGAGGCTGTGTGGGGTACCATCTAGAAAGAGACTGTGGCCTATATTTACTAAGCAGGGTGATTTCAGGGAGATTGAAGAGTGATGGCAACCAATCAGATTCAAGCTCACATTCTTCAGTATGTAAAATGAAACTGAGAGCTTGAATCTAATTGTTTGCTATGGGCAATATCCCCACTCTTCAATCTCCCTGCTTAGTAAATGTAAGCCCGTGTGAAGACACCAAGTTTGTAAATATGGTACAATTCCCCGTTCTTCAAGAGGTGGACCCTTTCTTGTGGGCAAATTTAAGCGAGCCAATATGGTAGAAAAGCTTCATTGACTTGAAACCCTGTGGACTGAGACGTGGTCTAGATATGGGGAAGTGCCAGATGCACCAGCGGCTGATAGCAAGACTGTCCAACACTTAAGACCATTCAGCTACTTTGCGAAGGTCAGGTACCCAGAACTGAAGGCTTCACCTTCCAGAGAGTCCACGGGGGACTCGGAGGAAAGCAGTTCACCAGGCGTGGCGATCAGAGGCATATATAAGAAAAATCTAAAAAAAAGTTTAATTGAAATACAACTTTCAGACCGTGATTAACTAAACTGTGTGAATGGCAAGATGGAGATGTTGCTAATACCAACCAAGCAGATTTAAGTATCATTATCATTTTACATACTGGATATCGGCTCAAATTGTATGGGTTGATATGGGCTGCGTCTCCTCTTTTTCATTCCAGCAGTTTAGTAAATGGAATCCTAAGTCCTCATTGAATATGTAAAAGATCTTACCACTGGACCCCATAACATATATTTTCTCTGTTTCAAAGCACATCAGAGGTGAGCCACAAGCTGCTACAGCCTTGTTCAGTCCCTAGGTTCCAGTCTTCAGAAACAGACATCATGTATATAGTGCCCAAGAAACCCAGGCTATGGACACAGACAACAAGCTCTTTTCCATTAAAAAGGCTGAAAATCAGTTCATGTTTTGTCTAATGGTAAGAATGTATAAAAATGAAACTTAAAATTCTGCAGTGTAGTGTGTAACGTGTAATGTCATGGTTTCAGAAATTGCTAATAAATCCTCTGTTAAACCTCTGTAAATATAATGATGTAAAAAAAAAAAAAACAACAGCCAGGGATCCATAGCAGGGGACATCTAAATGTGAAGGAGAGGAAGACTACAAGAGGCAAACAGCCTCTGAAGGACAGTCGCTGTATTTATCAAACCTGATAGTCATTTCTTAAGCTGGCCATACACTATAAGATAAATCGCTCAGTGTATGGAAACGATTTTTTTCAAATGATCGACCGATATCTTTCAAAAACTGTTTTCAAACCATTTTTTGGTCTGCACAAACGTAAATTTTTTTAGGTAAAAAATTGTTCAGTGTATTGCAATAATCCTGCCATTAAGTCTCACTTTTGAAGCATAAAATAAATGATTTTTTTCTATACAATTATTGTACAGTGTCTGGTTCATTTTTCCATCCAATCTTCAGGACGATTTATCTTACAGTGTATGGCCAGCTTTACTTTGTATTATGGATAGATCAGGGGCTACTTTAATGCACCTGATTATTATTACTACAGATGTAAGATTACTTGTTTCTGGTATTAAAAGGACAAAATAAATATTACAGCTGTACAACCAAACATGACAAAGCACACAATTGGGTTTTTATTTTTTTATTTTGCACAACTGCTCCAAGATGCCATACTTTAGTTGTAATTTATGGCATGGTTTAATGACAATATACTGCAAGTCCTAAATTCAGTGTTTGAAATTTGGCTACAGTATATGTCCATTGATGGGGTGCACATTTGAACATGTTTATTGTGTATAGTTTAACTATCTGTTTTTACCTTCTGTCAATAATTAACTTTAGATATATTTTGGTATTGCCATTCTTTTCTAAATTCTTTTATTAACATATTTAATGAGTATTTACTAGTTCATGGTAATCATCTTTAAACTTTCCTGAGTTACATGAGAAAACGGAATAACACACAAGTGTAGCCATATCCTGAAATAATACCAGCATGTTTACTTAATATTTCTGAATGTGAGCAGTATGCTTAAGGGAAATAGAAATTGTGAATGAACTCTGAGAGATCCTTATAAAACACATTCAATCACTCCAAAGTCTAAGACACCTTCATTTTCCTGGAATCTCGAAGTAGTGAACCATTTTCACCATGTGTTGCCTTTTTGTCATATGACTCCTCTTCAGGCTGACGTGAAATAAGCAAACGACAAGTGAGAAGAATGCCAAAAACGAGTGCGTGAGCGTAACGTTTTAAAGGATCACCAACAAGTTGATGAAAAAATAGGACAATAAGGACTAGAAGGAGAAGAATAAAGTTGGCAACATCTCTAGGACGTCCAGGAATCAGAGTGAGGACAATTCCACTAGCCAGCTCCAAGGATCCAATTGTCTTCCGCAAAAACATTGAAGAAATGCCAAGCTTCTTGAGCCCAGGGAGTGCCTTTAAATAACTTTTATATGCACGTTTCTAGAGAAGAGAGAGACGTTTTTTAGCTGCAATCAGTACACAAACACATATGCACATGACATTTACAAACTTAGAAAGAATGTGCTGTATTAGGTTTACCTAGCTGTGTCTCTCTACAGGTACAGAAATATACCTCATGAAGATTAAAACATATATTAGATAATTTTATTAACCTGTTTTTTAATATACATTATACAAAATGAAAACATAAACACAACATTAAAGGCCTGTGTTAACGAAACTGCAGGAAAGTGAAGATGTTTCCCATAGCAACCAAACTGGTTCTAAATCTTACTTTCCTATTACATACAAGAGAAAGTCAGCTAGAATTTAATTGGTTGTTATGGGCAGCATACGGGCATCTATTCTGTATAGAATGTAAGCTTACGGACAGGGTCCTCTTTCCCACCATTCTGTCTGTATTCCTCATTGTGTGGCACTTAAAAATACATAATCAAGTATAAACGTACAAATATTTGGTACTTTTATATGATTCATTAATTGAACAGCTATTGAGCTATTTAAATTATTGTCATTTTAATTTTATATGCAAGAAAAAGAACATTTTCCCAAAAGTGCTACTCCGTGTCAGTGCCAGACACGGTCAGTGCCAGATTAAGATGTAACCCATTACATCTTAATCTGGCACTGACACGGAGTAGCACGGAGTAGCACTCCTAAGCAAGATTGGGCCCCTATGTCTATATTTGTATATGGGGCCCCAAACTGGTATGGGTGTAAAATGGGTGCCACGCGGCGCCGCGTGACGTAATTATGTCGCGCTGTGCTTCTCTGGGAGGTGGAAGCTGTTACCGGAGCCGAAGACAGTAATATCAATATTACTTGGGCTTGGGGCTTGGGCATGTTAACCAAGGTAAGTAAAAGCCAGACATCCATAGTGACCCCTAAGGCACGTCGGGCCCTATGTGCTCGCTTAGGTTGTCTAGTGGGTGATCCGACTCTGCTCCTTGTTGCATCTGTGACGCCTATAGGACCAAGGATAGTGGCTACAGCCCTGAACTATGCTTTTGACTACTTCATACTTGCCAGCATTCATAGAATAAAGACAGCCTAATTTCTGTCATTGCTGGTCAGCTCCCTGAGATAGGATCGATCTAGAATGTTTTATGGTATGCAATACTTAAACAAAAATCCTGCAATTCAGTTCAGAGGACTTTTTTTGGTCACTGCAGCACAAAGTCTGACTGCAGTAAATAATTGATCCCTTTGAGATTAAGAGATGACATGTTGAATCTCTCAGCCTCACTGTCACTATACACCTATCCTTGATTGGTCATACAGAGTTATATTATTGATAAGAGCTACAATAAAATCAAAACCAGGGTTACCTTTCCTGGCCCAACATTGATAATTATGGTGCCTCATTTATTCATTCACAGCCATGGTTGAACCAGATCATGGGTGGAGGCTGTATTAAATGTTAACTGATCAGGTAAAAGAACATATGCTATCTAGTGTGCAATCCTGTCTGATACCCCGCTCACATTACCAGCCTTGAAAAAGCTGGCTTAAGAGCCAGGGTGTTGAGCTGGAGAAATTGGAGGGGCTGTAAAAAGGACATGAAAAAGCCAGCTTTTTTGTAAAATCTGCACTGTTCACACTGAACCCTGCTTTTTTCTACCAGTACACATCATTAATCAGAAAATGTGCTGTGATTGGCTGTGATTGTTTACACGAGGGAGGGGGGAGAAGGGAGAGACAGGCAGTGTTGTGCTGGAAACAGCTGATTGTGTGAGCCAATCAGCGCTGCACAAACACAATGGGAGAAGAAAGCCAGCTATGTACTGTTAACACTGACTGAAAAAGCCGAATAGGAGGGCCAAACACCTTCTTTTAAGCAGGCTCTGAACACCAGCTTTCAGTAGCCGGCTTTTTGTAAATGGAGCGTTCACACTGAGTTTAGAAGCCGGCTTTTTCACTGCAGCCGGCTTTTTCATCAAAAAGACAGCTAATTTGATGTAATGTGAATGAAGTATAATAAAGTAAATTCAGGGCAGTGTAGGGAAGGCCTGGCTAAGCAATGTCTCACAGGTGTTGTGGATGTACAAACCCTAGTATCCAGTCTGCTAAACAGTAGCTGTGTATTGTATCTTACAGCAAGAATGTGTGTCGTCGGCATAGAGGTGATAGTGAAAGCCATTAGAGTTAATGAGTATGCAAAGTTGTGGGAGAAGAGGAAGGGACCAAGGACCAAGTCCTGGGGTACACCTACGGGAAAAGGAGTGGTATGGGAAGAGGAGCTGGAGGTTGAGACAAAAGAGTGGCCAGAGAGATAGGAGGTGAACCATGAGTGAACAGAGCCAGTGAGTCCTATAGAGTGAAGAGTTAGTTAGCGTGATCGAGTGTGTCAAGGTAGCGGAAAGGTCGAGGAGAATAAGAAGGGGTAAGGGGAGAGAGGAGATCATTGGTGATTTTGGTCAGGGAAGTTTCTGTGGAGATGTCTGTGAGGTGGGTGATAAGATAATTGCAATCCAGTTGATTGAGAAGTTTGAAGTTGAAAGGAAAATGGGTCGTAGTTGGAGGGTGAAGTGGGATAGAGGTTTGGTTTTTAAGACTTAAGCGTGCTTAAAGTGGGTGGGAAACATGCCAGTGGAGAGGGATAGATTAAAGAGGTTGGCAATATGAGAGAAGGTGGCGAGATGGAGAGACCTGCAGTAGAGCTACCACCTACTAACACGCAGGGCTGGATTAGTAATGGGACTGATGGAGCTTCAGCTCCAGGCCCAACTGCAAAATAGGCCCAACGATTAATTAGAAAGCCTATAGCCCCAGGACTGGTGTCCATAAGCCTCCCTGGCTAATGGTGACCAGTGTCTTTGTATTTGTGGTCTTTGGAGCATAGCTAACTGTGTTTGTTTTTTGGGGTNGTTCATGGACCTTGGTGATAGCATTATAGTCAGTGGCAGTAGATGTGCCATGGTGGAAGTTTAAGTGCCAATACTGTCGCGTAGCTTAGTCATCTTGGTCGGTTCAACCTTTTGGCTTAAATTAGGTGAAAACTATTTTGTGATCTGTGAGGTTATCAAACATGACTAGAAATGAGTGGAAACCAATATTATTGAGGTTTATAATACTTTAGGAACAAAAACAGCCCAAATTCTGCGGTTTTAGCCATTTTTATCATTTTTTTAAGAAAAATACAGATCCAAAGGTGGGAGGGAGATTGAAGTGTTAGGTGGGTAGGTAGAGTGTGAACCACATCCGATGACGCACACAACACACCCATATAAGTAGTCACACCCTTATCATGCTAGTCCAACCCCCTATAGTGGAGCATAAATAGGCCCTTTTTAAAATTTCAACTCCAGGCCCAACAGGACCTTAATCTGGCACTGCTGGTATATTAATGCCTGCCCCTTAGCAGTGGCACCCCTAGACTCATGTCTCATGAGGGGTAGCTATGTCTCTTTGCTTCTGGTACAACACTAGATATAGCTTTACTCTCTCCATATATTTCCTGTGTAACACCTACTTACACAGTGCTGAAGTGGGTGGATGGGAAAATAAAATTAGCTATTGACTATATTGAAAGCATTTCGGGAACATTATGCTTTATGAGGAACCCTATGTGGGTGGAATGCAGTGTGTCATAGTTACATACACAAATGTAGTGATTGTATATACTGGGAGATTCTGATCTGTGTCCCCAATCATTTAGCACCTGCATATCCATGCAAGTGTCCCATAATATACATCTTTTACACAAATACAGCTCGTTACTATGATCACTGCACAGGAAGGTTCTTTTTCTGGCATCATATATTAATATTATTACTATTATTGGGCTCCAGAGTGTAGTCTCCTTGCCCTCACTGTCTGTTCTGTGAAATGATATAAAAACAAAGAGTCTTTCAAATAGCAAGACAATGAAAAGGAGAGGGGGATGGTGAGACATTTACAGCGAAATATCTAGTGCAGCACAGAAGATGGAAGGCTGCTCTTTCATTGATGCTCAATATGCTTTTGCCTTAATGCACAGAAAACCATTCTGCACACATGCATTAGTATAAAAGTCTGCCATCTGCTGATGACTAAATATTACACAGTAATGGAGGATTAGGAGACCTGGAACCTTCTCCTCATCATGACCGCAATGCCAGGGCGCACTTCTCGCATGAGGTTACCATGACATTACAACACATGACAATGCAGAAAACAGTTATGTCTTATATCTCCCCCTCCCCCCATCCCTATCTCTCCAGCTGTGTACCCCTCTACCCCAGCACACNAAGCCCTGCTGGAGCTCCCCCTCACTCCCTCAAGCCCTGCTGGAGCTCCCCCTCACTCCCTCAAGCCCCCTCACTCCCTCAAGCCCTGCTGGAGCTCCCCCTCACTCCCTCAAGCCCTGCTGGAGCTCCCCCTCACTCCCTCAAGCCCTGCTGGAGCTCCCCATAACTCCCTCAAGCCCTGCTGGAGCTCCTCCTCACTACCTCAAGCCCTGCTGGAGCTCCCCCTCACTCCCTCAAGCCTTGCTGGAGCCCCTTCTCACCCCCTCAAGCCCTGCTGGAACTCCCCCTTACTCCCTCAAGCCCTGCTGGAGCCCCTCTCACCCCCTCAAGCCCTCTCTCACCTTTCAAGCCCTGCTGGAGCCCCCTCTTACCACTTCAAGCCCTGCTGAAGCTCACTTTTACCCCCTCAAGCCCTTCTGAAGCTCCCCCTCATCCCCCAAGCCCTGCTGGAGCCCCCTCTTACCTCTCTATGGCCCTGCTGGAGCTCCCCCTCTTACCCCTCTAAAGTCCTGCTGGAGCCCCCTCTTACCCCTCTAAAGCCCTGCTGGAGGGGTAAGGAGGGGAGAGGAAGAGAGGGGGGAGGAGGGAGAAACAGACAAGCTGCTCTGCTCTAAAGCTGGCCATACACTATGCAATAAATTGTTCCAATCGACCAGTCTGTGTTAGCTTCTGCAGGTGACCTGGTCGCGCGCGGCGGCTGTGGGGTCTGGTGGGACGTCGCACGCTGCCGAGTGTTCGGCACGTGCGCAGTCGCTGCAGCCCCCTTCTGCTGTTAAAGAGGCTGCGCGCCCTTCTGGGAAACAGGAAGCGCGGCACAGCCAGTGTGTCAGTAATGGCGGCACCCATCGATGCTCTGCTTCCAGGGGCGCCACTCATTGTAGTTAATACACCCCTGCTGTCACTCAGATGAGGCAGCATGGGGCTGGAGTGGGGCAAGTTGGTGTTGCAGATGGTGGGGGCTTGCCTGCCTCCCAACAGGGGTCATATATGGACAGGGGTCATATATAGTTGGGGGGGGGCTCCTTCCATGGCTGCTCATGTTTTGCCTACACCGGGTCAGGTCTGGCGGATCACAGGTTAGCTCCACAGTCTTCTGGTGGGCTTCCTGAGATGCTGGATTGGCCCCTGGACTTGTCAGTTCTTTATTGCTCCAGAGTTGGGTCCGTGATGGGTGACCTGGGCTCCGCGGTGGGGTCAGAAGTCATCCCTGGCACCCCTGTTGTTGGTGCTGCAGGTATGTTGCGTTTGGGCTGCATGCGGTCTGTGGATATGGATACTGGTTTGAGGAGGGGGGATGCTAGGCATGGGGTCACAGGTTTGCCCTGGGGTGACAGGCGTGCTAGATCTAGGTCCCCGGCCTCTTCTTGCCCTTCTTCAGCGTCGGCTCTGCAGCGTAGTATGGCAGTGCAGCAAGGTAGCACTAGTCAGGTAGTGGGTGAGGCTGCAGCGCAGGATAGGGGGTTGGTCCCACCCATACAATCACCATGGGTTTTCCCGGCCGGGTCGGACATCCTCAGTTCTTGTCTCAGGGTAGCGGGGCTAATTCCCTTCCTTTTGCATTTGCCATCGTGCCATTGGTTTCCACCCCGGCGGGGTTGCAGGAGATCCCATAGGTTGAACTTGATGGACTGACGTCTTTTTTCAACCTCAACTACTATGTTACTATGTAGATGACGCTGTAGAGGAGGAGGAGGAAGAAGTCCCGGGTCCGTCCGGCGAAGCTTTGGATGCAGGTGATCCTCCCGTGGGTGGTGAGTTGGATGTGGTTCCCGACCGTGCTTATTCTCCTCCTTTGTCGGATGAGGTTTACTCGGTTGGATCGTCTGTTTCTCAGATTCGCCCCAGTAAAGTCATGAAGCTTTTGCGTTAGACTCTTAATGTTTCCAAAGGGGGTTGTGATAGCAGGGCGCGCAGTGCGGAGTGAGCGGCGCAGGTGGCTAGGCACAGGGCGTTGGTGATGGTTTGTGAGAATTCTGCTATTTTGTGGAAGGTCCGGCATAAGGTTAGAGATCGAAATAAGAAAGGTAGGTTTGTAGACATGTTCTCTATCACTGAGGAGGCTAAGAAGGCGCTTGCGATGGCGGTAGCGAAAGGGGGAATGGGGGAAGAAGCCTTTAGGACATTTGCCTGATGGTTGGATGGATTTTGTATTTTTGCAGCGTGCTACACAGAGTTTCAGCCGGAAGAGGGTAGGGCTGTATGGTGTTATTTCAACTTAATTCAGGAATTGCATAGCTCTTTTAAAAGACAGTCTGGAGGGCGTATGATGAAGGGTTTAGGAGGAAGCAGGAAGGTTTGCCGTGTATTGGTTTTGGGGTGAAGGATTGGAGGTGTGGACGTCGGTGACCCAGCTTCAGGCGGGACTGGGGGACCCCCAGTCCTTTCGGAGGCCGGCTACCCAAAACATGTCGCAATTCGGATTTACTGCCCCAGGTAAAGGGAGGTGCTTTGCCTTTAACAATTCCCGTTGCACGTGGGGTGCGGCATGCCGGTTCGGCATACCTGCCTCCGATGTGGAGCGGGACATCGTGCAAAAGATTGTAGGGTCCAGCCCGCAGCGCCCGCTAAGTCCCGGCCCAGCCCCTGTCCAGTTGCGCAAGGTGCATTCCCCGGTTAGAGTAGCTGCGCTGGGCAGGTGGTTAGACGTTTACCCGCTGCATGATGTTGCTGAGTGGCTGCGTTGTGGTTTTAGTTTTGGTTTTAAGTTACCCGTTGTTAGGGATGTTTCTGTGTTTACCCGCGCAGCCTTCAGTCGGCACAGCGTTTTCCTGAGGTAGTTTTAGCTAAGGTTATGAAGGAGGTGAGTATGGGTCGGGTCGCTGGTCCTTTTAGCTATCCGCCCCTAGTTGGCTTAGTTGTCTCCCCGTTGGGAGTGGTGCCCAAAAAAGTACCAGGTAAGTTCCGGATGATCCAGCACCTATCCTTCCCAGAAGGGGAGTCCGTCAATGACGCATTAGATTAGGCGCAGTGTAGGGTGGTGTATCAATCGTTTGAGGAGGCGCTGGAGATGGTGCGCTCTTGTGAGTCGGGAGCCCTGCTGGCTAAGCTGGACATTGAATCGGTTTTCCGGATTTTACCGTTGCACCCTGAATCCTTTAGATATATGGGGTTCATGTTGCAGCAGGGGTATTTCGTGGATTGCTGCTTGCCCATGGGGTGTGCCATCTCTTGTGCCTTTTTCGAACGGTTTAGCACTTTCTTGCGCGGCTGGCTCACTACCTGGATGACTTCCTCTTTATGGGTCCGGCTGGTGCTGACGAGTGTGCTCAGGTGCTTTTCCCTGAGCAGGCGTTTTGGAGTCCTAGTTGTGGCCGACAAGACAGAGGGTCCTACCACATGTATTGAGTACCTGGGTATCGAAATTGACACCGTCGCTGGCTTATGCAGGCTTCCGCAGGACAAGGTGGCGCGACTTAGGGACGCTATGCGCGAGCTGGCAGGGTGGCGCAAGACGATTATTAATAAGGGGCAGTCTCTCCTGGGCCTGCTGAATTTTGCCTGCAGTTTAGAGCGTGGGACAGCTGGTGTTAGGCTTTCCCATCATTTTGTTACGATCTCCCATGCCATCAGGGAGGACATGGAGGTGTGGGATTCGTTCTTGTCGGGTTTCAATGGTACGTGTATTTGGCAGGCTGCGGTTGCTTCTAGTTTGGAGGTTGAATTGTTCACGGATGCAGCGGAGTCGCTGGGCTTTGGCGCCTATTTTCAGGGTCAATGGTGCGCTGCACCATGGCCCGGGGAATGGCGTCAGAGTGGTCTGATGGGCAACTTGCTGGTTCTGGAACTATTCCCCATCGTTGTCGCAGTGGAACTCTGGGCTGAGGAGCTGCGTAACAGGAATATTGTGTTCTGGTGTGACAACTTGGCGGTGGTCCAGGCCATCAACGGGCAAAAAGCTTCTTCCCTGCCTGCTATTAGTTTGCTTCGTTTTTTGGTTTTGAAATGTTTGAGGTTCAACATTACTTTTAGGGCGCGTCATATACCAGGAGTTGATAATCACATTGCTGATGCGCTGTCCAGGGAACTGGTACGGTTTCGTGCAATGGCACCTTCTGCTGAGGAGCAGGGTCTGTCATGCCCTTTACATCTTTGGCAGATCGTGCTGTCGGGTTAGAACTCCTGGCCGGTTCCTCCCTGGCTCCAGCAACACTGCGTGTTTACGCTTGGTCGGAGTGGGTCGCATACATGGGGCGTATGGAGAGACAAGGTAAGACGGGTGTGGATCTGTTATTGGGCTGGCTTTGGGAGGAGTTCCAGTTGGGTAGGTCTCGCGCTAGCATGTCCGCAGGTCTGGCNGGGGTGGCTCATTTTTCTGTTTTGAAGGGGGCTCCTGATTTTACTAAGCACCCTTTGGCCAGGAAAGTGATGAAAGGTTGGGGGTGTCAGAGGCCGGCGGAGGTGGATGTGAGGCGGCCTATTGATGCTCATATGCTGGCTTTTGGGTGCGGTTGAGGGGGTGGCCTCTTCTCCTTCGGAGTGCTCTCTGTTTAAGGTTGCCTTCTCTTGGGCGTTCTACGGGGCATTTTGGGTGGGGGAGCTGGTTGCCGCCAGTAAGTCGGCTGTTGGTACGGGGCTGTTGGCAAGGAATGTGGTCATGAGGGAGGAATCCGTGGCTTGCAGGATTCACCGGTTCAAGACAGATCAGCTGGGGAGAGGCCGTTGGGTTTCTTGCCTTTGCAGCGGGACAAGTCTCTCTGTCCAGTTGCATTGGCAATCGACTACCGGTCTAGGGTCGCTGTGGCAGGTGGCAATTGGTTAGTGCACAGCGATGGGTCCCCGCTGATGAAGTATCAGTTTGCCTTTGTCTTGAAGCGATGCGTATCCGCCTTGGGTTTGGACCCGGCTTTGTACGGGTCCCACTCTTTCCGGATAGGGGCTGCTACTTCGGCCGCTCTGGAGGGTCGTTCGCCGAGCGCGATTCAAGGCTCTGGGATGGTGGATGTCCACGGCTTATAATAAATATGTCCGTATGCATCAGTAAGGGCTTTAGTGGATTAAGTTATGTTAGTTGTATTTGTGGATATATTTTGTTGTCTCGTTTGGTGTTTTGGGGTCTCCGGAGCCCGAGGGCATCTAGGATTAGCCGCTTCCCTCACGGGGGCACGGGGGGATTTTCTTCCTTCTTCATCCTCCCAGTAAGTCTGGATTAGATATTATCCCCGTTAAGCACTGTCGGGACCTGGTGGCCTTGCCCCTCACCCCCCCCCCCTCCCTTTCTTGCTTGTGGTTAGTCTTTCCGGGGTAGAGGTTTTTCTGTAGTTCGTCATATAGTTGGTAAGGCACTAGGGGTATGTCCTTTGGGGGGTCTTGCGAAGGGTTTGTGTAACGTAGGTTGTAGGTTTCCTTTTTGGTATAGTTTTAGTATAGTGTTGGATAGCTGGCTGGGTTTTACGGTCCTTTTGGTATTGTTTTTTTTCTTTCAGGTCTCCCCGAGGGCCGGCAGAGTGTGTGGATGTTGGGCCACTCCTTCGTGTTTTGGGCCGGCGTGTTTGTGGAACGCGGGCGTGGTCCACGGCCTCCTCCTGGGTGGGATGTGAGATGGTTGGGGTTCCGGTGCTTGCGGTGGGAGTTGTTTTCTCATCTCTTGAACCGGGCTCTGGCTGTCTTTGAGTCCTCCGAGGTGGTGGTGATTCACATGGAGGGCAATGACTTAGTCTTGTTCCACTTGGGACCAGGAGGTATCCCAAGCGTGGGGGTCAGGTGTGCCACATCCAGACTTGAGGCATGACTCGTACAGGCTGTTTGATTCTTGGTGGGATCTAGGTGGCGGTGCTTGGCACTGGAGGGTGCCGTCGCTGGTGGCGGTAGCAGTGGAGGTCAGCAATGGTGGTGTTTGCGCTAGCAGTATGGAGGTAATGGAAAAGGATAGTCAGGCCTGAATGCAGCACTACTGGTTGGGCGAGGGCATCACACCGAAACGGTTGGGTTCCTTAGGGATCACCCAGGCTGAAAACGCAACATACAATCCACTTAGAGGTCCAACATGCCCTCCCTAGAGCCTACCCTAAGGGTGCACACGATTCTGTAGTTGTACCAAAAATTGGTTTTCCCTAACAAACTGGACTTATGTAATCTCGTGCATGACAAATTCATAATGTAACTAATACCATCATAAAATATAACCTTTATTAGGTCCGTTAAAACTCATAAAACTTGTTATCAACTCGCTCCATTATTCCTATTGTTGACCTGATATGCATATATACAATAATTTATATTTTGTGTTATCATAAAGGATATAAACCGTATTCTAACACTCCTCTAGTGACCTTACCTCCAAGGAAATATTAATCTAAATTAAATGTGAAAAAAGAAGAAATATATACTCTAAATTATATGTAAAGTGTGTGAAGAAACCTCCCTCCTCTGATAGAAAAGAGGTCTGTCCCTTTAAGTGCCTACCCACTGCAAAGTGGCATCCTTCACCCTCATAAAGAGGGCCTACCTATCCTTTCCTAGTCTACAGGTGCCCAAAAATACTACCCCCAAAGATCGTTGTGTGTGTAACTAAATGGATCAATTTCAGACAGCTTATTTTTGAAGAGGGCTGCCGGAGATTGAGTCCATATGGGATTCCCATTCAATAAATAATCATTGGATAGGTACTTACCTTTAGGTGGAATAAATAGACCAATTCTCACAAAATCTATGTTTAGAGAGTGACTTATAATAATTTTTATGAACACTTTCTTATGAAGATTTGGGTTGGTATAAGCCTATTTATAGGTGGAGTGGTAGATACTTACCGTTAAAGAAACCTGGTGCTTTATGTAATATTTGAACTGATTACATCTGACCTGTAAATTTATATATGAATGGGATAAATTAAAGAGTGACCAAAGGAAGTAAGAATGAAGGAATATACAGAAACAGTGACCAATGTAGAGCTGTGTGTAGTATGGACTAATAGGGGATCTAAGCTAATCGACATATGGATGACCAATGTAGAGTCGTATGTAGTATGGACCAATAGGGGATCAAAGATGATTGACATATAGATGACCAATCAAATAATGATGTGATCACGTGGGATTGTGGGTGAGCCTGGGCTGAGGAAGTGAATGGCAAGACATCGCGAGATGTACCGCGTGAGGAAGAATAGTAGGAGTGACGGCAGTACGTGGGTTCGCCGGGGAATTGTGTGATATGACGCGGTGGCGATGCGATGCGATGCGATGAGGAGATGCCCAGGACAGACCCGGAAGTAGGGCAGACACGCAAGGAGATGGTCGCGGAATAAATGACGCAACCATTTAGATTTTCAAACATCGATCTAAGACAGCAACTTGTAGGGATAAATAAGATGTATAAGCCCAGGGAGAAACAGATAAAATATAACCCTGAATATAAAAGAAAGTTTTGTGGAATACTAAAGTTTTTTAATACTCGGTCCAGCGATTGGTTGGGACTTGTTTATAATGGGGTTGAGTAGAGATGACGTAACCTCCAGTAGAAGCTTAGGCGAAACACGTGTTGAGGTCGAGGTAAGGGGGCCATCCTGGTGCACCTGGATGGTCCTGCGGTTGGTTTTATTTCAGAGTTATCAACTTGTCCATTTACCTATGTAAAAGGTTAACATTATGTGAGGTGCATATGTAACAAAAGTTTTAAATTTGTAAGATATACTGCCATATTTACTCCACATGGTGAATGGAGTCACTACTATATGATGCAATAAGTTGTATATTTAAAGGTGTAATTAGATATGGTGAACTAATGTGCTACATTGGAATGAAGTGATATATATCTGGTTTCTAGCACTAATAATATTGTTGCACTTTGTTGAATCTTAGCTAATTGTTTGTTTGGTAGTCACGTGGGCCGATATTTATTATACATTTTTGGTAAAGATTTAATTTATTATATGTATTAGGAGTGCACAATACAACACACAACGATCTTTGGGGGTAGTATTTTTGGGCACCTGTAGACTAGGAAGGGATAGGTAGGCCCTCTTTATGAGGGTGAAGGATGCCACTTTGCGGTGGGTAGGCACTTAAAGGGACAGACCTCTTTTCTATCAGAGGAGGGAGGTTTCTTCACACACTTTACATATAATTTATATATTTATATATATATATATATATATATATATATATTTATATATATATATATTTATATATTCTTTTTTCACAATTAATTTAGGTTAATATTTCCTTGGAGGTAAGGTCACTAGAGGAGTGTTAGAATACGGTTTATATCCTTTATGATAACACAAAATATAAATTATCGTATATATGCATATCAGGTCAACAATAGGAATATTGGAGCGAGTTGATAACAAGTTTTATGAGTTTTAACGGACCTAATAAAGGTTATATTTTATGATGGTATTAGTTACATTATGAATTTGTCACGCACGAGATTACATAAGTCCAGTTTGTTAGGGAAAACCAATTTTTGGTACAACTACAGAATCGTGTGCACCCTTAGGGTAGGCTCTGGGGAGGGCATGTTGGACCTCTAAGTGGATTGTATGTTGTGTTTTGGATCTGGATGTGTTTTGCCAAAACCGCCCTTGTGGGTAGAGATGAGCGGGTTTGGATCCCAGAGATCCGACAGATCCGAATCTCTGGGATCCGTGGCGAATCCGGGCAGGCTTGCAGGGTGCCTCGAAGGTTCCGAGCAGGATCCGAGGCAAAACTTCGTTGGTGTGATGTCGGATCTCGCAGGGTTTTGTATACATTACTATTGCATACAAAACCCCGCGAGAACGGCGGTGCTCATGTCTCGCGAGGTTTGGAGGAGCCGTATAAAGCCCCACACATGGTGACGCCTCTCACACGCCGCCAGCGTGCCTAGCTGCCCAGTACTACTACTCTGTGGCTGTGCTGTGCATATATTCACTGTTTCCTGGGGCTGCTCTAAATATCTGGGGGCTGCTCTAAATATCTGGGGGCTGCTCTAANACCCCAGCACACTCCCCCTCCCCCCATCCCTATCTCCCCAGCAGTGTACCCCTTTTCCCCAGCACACTATCAGCACACAGTGATCGGAGAATCTCCTTACCATCTCGCTGTAGGCATCCTTGCTGAGTCTGGGTGTCAGTTTAATTGTTCCCATAAATACAAAGAACAGGCCAAGAGCCATAGAGAGAGCAACTATTGTTATGGTACGTGGAGAGGCCATGATAAAAGCTTACCTACTCACAGTCAGCCCCCTTGCTATAAAACACTATGCTCTTAATGACAAGACCGGCGCCTGCGTTATTCATAGGAAGCTTCTGCATTCAGCATGGTCCTAAAGCCCACCACATCTCTGCCACTACCTACAAAGGTCCAGAACACTAAACGATGTGTAGCTACATGACAAGCATACAGAAGGTCGTCACAAATATGCTCATTTAATGCCAATATGCCGTTATTTTATATGTGAACCATTTTCTAGGGGTGTGTTTGGTATAAGAGGCACAGACATGTTACAGTATATTTATTATACGGGTAATGGCATGCTATGCTTTAATGGATAATTATTCAGGACAGTGAACATTCTAATAAATAAATACATTATATATAATTATATAATAAATATTAAGTATGTCCGTTTATAAAGTATTCCTGTAAAATATACTACAAGAAGTATTCCCTTAATATAAAAATTCCATTTATATGCTTGAGAATAATAGCTATAAGGTGGAGAATATAAGGGGGCATATTTGTAGTGGCACTCCTTATAATAAATAAATCTTCACTGTATGTGAAAAGCTGTCTATATGTCTGAACATAATCATATTACAATGAGAAATTATAATATTTTATTACAGGGTTGCAGCAACATCATTGACATCCAGCGCAATGACGTCACAACGGCACCATGCATCAAGACACCTGCCATCAAGGAGCTGAAGAGTGCTGTGGTCTGTCCTAGAAGTATTTACAGGTAAGCTGTTTCTCTTTTTTTTTTTTTTTTTTTCATTTATGCCCCTCAAGCCTTGCTGGAGCTCCCCCTCACTCCCTCAAGCCCTGCTGGAGCTCCCCCTCACTCCCTCAAGCCCTGCTGGAGCTCCCCATAACTCCCTCAAGCCCTGCTGGAGCTCCTCCTCACTACCTCAAGCCCTGCTGGAGCTCCCCCTCACTCCCTCAAGCCTTGCTGGAGCCCCTTCTCACCCCCTCAAGCCCTGCTGGAACTCCCCCTTACTCCCTCAAGCCCTGCTGGAGCCCCTCTCACCCCCTCAAGCCCTCTCTCACCTTTCAAGCCCTGCTGGAGCCCCCTCTTACCACTTCAAGCCCTGCTGAAGCTCACTTTTACCCCCTCAAGCCCTTCTGAAGCTCCCCCTCATCCCCCAAGCCCTGCTGGAGCCCCCTCTTACCTCTCTATGGCCCTGCTGGAGCTCCCCCTCTTACCCCTCTAAAGTCCTGCTGGAGCCCCCTCTTACCCCTCTAAAGCCCTGCTGGAGGGGTAAGGAGGGGAGAGGAAGAGAGGGGGGAGGAGGGAGAAACAGACAAGCTGCTCTGCTCTAAAGCTGGCCATACACTATGCAATAAATTGTTCCAATCGACCAGTCTGTGTTAGCTTCTGCAGGTGACCTGGTCGCGCGCGGCGGCTGTGGGGTCTGGTGGGACGTCGCACGCTGCCGAGTGTTCGGCACGTGCGCAGTCGCTGCAGCCCCCTTCTGCTGTTAAAGAGGCTGCGCGCCCTTCTGGGAAACAGGAAGCGCGGCACAGCCAGTGTGTCAGTAATGGCGGCACCCATCGATGCTCTGCTTCCAGGGGCGCCACTCATTGTAGTTAATACACCCCTGCTGTCACTCAGATGAGGCAGCATGGGGCTGGAGTGGGGCAAGTTGGTGTTGCAGATGGTGGGGGCTTGCCTGCCTCCCAACAGGGGTCATATATGGACAGGGGTCATATATAGTTGGGGGGGGGCTCCTTCCATGGCTGCTCATGTTTTGCCTACACCGGGTCAGGTCTGGCGGATCACAGGTTAGCTCCACAGTCTTCTGGTGGGCTTCCTGAGATGCTGGATTGGCCCCTGGACTTGTCAGTTCTTTATTGCTCCAGAGTTGGGTCCGTGATGGGTGACCTGGGCTCCGCGGTGGGGTCAGAAGTCATCCCTGGCACCCCTGTTGTTGGTGCTGCAGGTATGTTGCGTTTGGGCTGCATGCGGTCTGTGGATATGGATACTGGTTTGAGGAGGGGGGATGCTAGGCATGGGGTCACAGGTTTGCCCTGGGGTGACAGGCGTGCTAGATCTAGGTCCCCGGCCTCTTCTTGCCCTTCTTCAGCGTCGGCTCTGCAGCGTAGTATGGCAGTGCAGCAAGGTAGCACTAGTCAGGTAGTGGGTGAGGCTGCAGCGCAGGATAGGGGGTTGGTCCCACCCATACAATCACCATGGGTTTTCCCGGCCGGGTCGGACATCCTCAGTTCTTGTCTCAGGGTAGCGGGGCTAATTCCCTTCCTTTTGCATTTGCCATCGTGCCATTGGTTTCCACCCCGGCGGGGTTGCAGGAGATCCCATAGGTTGAACTTGATGGACTGACGTCTTTTTTCAACCTCAACTACTATGTTACTATGTAGATGACGCTGTAGAGGAGGAGGAGGAAGAAGTCCCGGGTCCGTCCGGCGAAGCTTTGGATGCAGGTGATCCTCCCGTGGGTGGTGAGTTGGATGTGGTTCCCGACCGTGCTTATTCTCCTCCTTTGTCGGATGAGGTTTACTCGGTTGGATCGTCTGTTTCTCAGATTCGCCCCAGTAAAGTCATGAAGCTTTTGCGTTAGACTCTTAATGTTTCCAAAGGGGGTTGTGATAGCAGGGCGCGCAGTGCGGAGTGAGCGGCGCAGGTGGCTAGGCACAGGGCGTTGGTGATGGTTTGTGAGAATTCTGCTATTTTGTGGAAGGTCCGGCATAAGGTTAGAGATCGAAATAAGAAAGGTAGGTTTGTAGACATGTTCTCTATCACTGAGGAGGCTAAGAAGGCGCTTGCGATGGCGGTAGCGAAAGGGGGAATGGGGGAAGAAGCCTTTAGGACATTTGCCTGATGGTTGGATGGATTTTGTATTTTTGCAGCGTGCTACACAGAGTTTCAGCCGGAAGAGGGTAGGGCTGTATGGTGTTATTTCAACTTAATTCAGGAATTGCATAGCTCTTTTAAAAGACAGTCTGGAGGGCGTATGATGAAGGGTTTAGGAGGAAGCAGGAAGGTTTGCCGTGTATTGGTTTTGGGGTGAAGGATTGGAGGTGTGGACGTCGGTGACCCAGCTTCAGGCGGGACTGGGGGACCCCCAGTCCTTTCGGAGGCCGGCTACCCAAAACATGTCGCAATTCGGATTTACTGCCCCAGGTAAAGGGAGGTGCTTTGCCTTTAACAATTCCCGTTGCACGTGGGGTGCGGCATGCCGGTTCGGCATACCTGCCTCCGATGTGGAGCGGGACATCGTGCAAAAGATTGTAGGGTCCAGCCCGCAGCGCCCGCTAAGTCCCGGCCCAGCCCCTGTCCAGTTGCGCAAGGTGCATTCCCCGGTTAGAGTAGCTGCGCTGGGCAGGTGGTTAGACGTTTACCCGCTGCATGATGTTGCTGAGTGGCTGCGTTGTGGTTTTAGTTTTGGTTTTAAGTTACCCGTTGTTAGGGATGTTTCTGTGTTTACCCGCGCAGCCTTCAGTCGGCACAGCGTTTTCCTGAGGTAGTTTTAGCTAAGGTTATGAAGGAGGTGAGTATGGGTCGGGTCGCTGGTCCTTTTAGCTATCCGCCCCTAGTTGGCTTAGTTGTCTCCCCGTTGGGAGTGGTGCCCAAAAAAGTACCAGGTAAGTTCCGGATGATCCAGCACCTATCCTTCCCAGAAGGGGAGTCCGTCAATGACGCATTAGATTAGGCGCAGTGTAGGGTGGTGTATCAATCGTTTGAGGAGGCGCTGGAGATGGTGCGCTCTTGTGAGTCGGGAGCCCTGCTGGCTAAGCTGGACATTGAATCGGTTTTCCGGATTTTACCGTTGCACCCTGAATCCTTTAGATATATGGGGTTCATGTTGCAGCAGGGGTATTTCGTGGATTGCTGCTTGCCCATGGGGTGTGCCATCTCTTGTGCCTTTTTCGAACGGTTTAGCACTTTCTTGCGCGGCTGGCTCACTACCTGGATGACTTCCTCTTTATGGGTCCGGCTGGTGCTGACGAGTGTGCTCAGGTGCTTTTCCCTGAGCAGGCGTTTTGGAGTCCTAGTTGTGGCCGACAAGACAGAGGGTCCTACCACATGTATTGAGTACCTGGGTATCGAAATTGACACCGTCGCTGGCTTATGCAGGCTTCCGCAGGACAAGGTGGCGCGACTTAGGGACGCTATGCGCGAGCTGGCAGGGTGGCGCAAGACGATTATTAATAAGGGGCAGTCTCTCCTGGGCCTGCTGAATTTTGCCTGCAGTTTAGAGCGTGGGACAGCTGGTGTTAGGCTTTCCCATCATTTTGTTACGATCTCCCATGCCATCAGGGAGGACATGGAGGTGTGGGATTCGTTCTTGTCGGGTTTCAATGGTACGTGTATTTGGCAGGCTGCGGTTGCTTCTAGTTTGGAGGTTGAATTGTTCACGGATGCAGCGGAGTCGCTGGGCTTTGGCGCCTATTTTCAGGGTCAATGGTGCGCTGCACCATGGCCCGGGGAATGGCGTCAGAGTGGTCTGATGGGCAACTTGCTGGTTCTGGAACTATTCCCCATCGTTGTCGCAGTGGAACTCTGGGCTGAGGAGCTGCGTAACAGGAATATTGTGTTCTGGTGTGACAACTTGGCGGTGGTCCAGGCCATCAACGGGCAAAAAGCTTCTTCCCTGCCTGCTATTAGTTTGCTTCGTTTTTTGGTTTTGAAATGTTTGAGGTTCAACATTACTTTTAGGGCGCGTCATATACCAGGAGTTGATAATCACATTGCTGATGCGCTGTCCAGGGAACTGGTACGGTTTCGTGCAATGGCACCTTCTGCTGAGGAGCAGGGTCTGTCATGCCCTTTACATCTTTGGCAGATCGTGCTGTCGGGTTAGAACTCCTGGCCGGTTCCTCCCTGGCTCCAGCAACACTGCGTGTTTACGCTTGGTCGGAGTGGGTCGCATACATGGGGCGTATGGAGAGACAAGGTAAGACGGGTGTGGATCTGTTATTGGGCTGGCTTTGGGAGGAGTTCCAGTTGGGTAGGTCTCGCGCTAGCATGT
>JABWIB010000464.1:42742-59611 GCA_016617825.1 Platyplectrum ornatum
TTTTTTTTTATACTAACCCAAAATATACATAATGGTATTGGTCCTGATCACAAAAAATATGACAATCTAATGTGCGTACAGTNAATTGTCGTNAATGCCTGTGACAAGAATGGGACAGGCTGCCTCGAGAAGTCATTCATGAAACTTCGATATGACAAGTGTAAAATGGTGCCTGAATTCGAGGCACGAATTGACGAAATCGCGGGTCCGAAGGCATAATTCGACGCAAATTCAGGCCGAATTCGCCCCCACAAATCGAAGCAAATCGCGATCGATTTTATTCGGGCTTTCAAATTCGATCCTTCGTGAATACGATAAATCGCGCACCGGTTCGATTTCAAAATCGACTCGAATTGGTCCGATTTGTATTCGCGCTGACAATTCGAGGCTTAGTAAATACCCCCCCATGAGTCCATGTAAAATCAACATGGATCTCTTTTTTTTTCTTTTTTAATCAAAGATTAGCTTACAACGATAAATTACTATAAGAATAAGGAAAACAAACAAAAATCCAAACAGTTCTCATGTTCTTAAGAAGGTAGAAATTTTTTTTTTTGGAAAATATAAATAAAACATTTTTGTAATGAAAGTTGATAAGGAGCAATCAGATTTTATATGAAGAAAATTCCATTAACGTAAAAAATAAGTTCAACCCCATTCATGTAAAAGTACATTTTATCATTTTTTGATTTTTGATGAGATCAAGAAAATTGCAGAAAGCAATTACAATAAACAAAATATAATGAAAACATGGTTTTAAAAGAATTGGAAAAAAATACAACTTTGAACAGGAAATCTACAAGCAATGAAACACAAGAGACACATATAGAACATTGAAAATGAACCCTTAAGAAAAAATACAAAAGAAACTACAAAATCTTCTCACTAAATATCTAAGTATACTGTAGGAACCTTAGATGAGAGCAATGAGAGTTCAATACATCACAGAAGATAATCCCAACACTCCTGTTCTTTAAATTTTACCTAAAGTACACAAGGACCTAGTGAACCCTCCTGAAAAGCCCATTATTGCTGGAACCAATTTAGTTACAGCCAACCTCACTGAATACATTGACCACCACTTACAGCCAATTGTGACAAAGAATAAATTTTATCACTATGAATATTTTAAATAAATTAAAAAATATTAAATCTGATCAAAATTGCTGACTTTGGATGTTAAATACACCATAATTAAGCATTAAAATGGAATAGCAGCAACTAATTATTTTTTGAAACAGATTAATCTGGATTGCCATTTGAGAAATGTTATTGTGGAATGCATTTATCTGAGTTTAAACTACAGCTACTTTTACTATGATGGGAACTTTTATATGCAATGGGGACCCAGTTTGCCCCTAGCTATGCTAATCTTTCATGGCCCACTGGAAAGAATATACCATCTGAACCCATCCCACAATAAGAGCAAACCTGGTCACATCGTACAGGTTTATTGACATGGTTTTTATTTGGCGATATTTGGGATAGCCAAATTGACTTTAATTCATTCTACACTCAGCATTATAACAATGGGGTCAATATTGAATTGTCTTATGATGTTAGCAGAAAAGCAGTCAAATTTCTTGACCTGACAACCTATATAGAAGATAAGTGTATACAAACAAAAATGTAAAAAAAAATTACAGATACAAATGTGTAGATTAATGTTAAGAGTTCCTATCATCCCAGTAGTCTGAAGAGGAATTGTTCTAACCCTGTGATACTCAATGAACATATAAATGGAATGAAAAAAAAAACCTGTTTCTTAATAAAGGAAACCATTAATCTATGATAAAGCAATAAGTGTAGGACCTTAAATTGGTTAAAAGATCTACATTGTTAATCAAAATGTAGATGTGCGGCTTGTTTAATGTGCAGGGCCTGAGGGCCTGTCCTGGAAAAATTATAAAGTGAATGGTATTAGCCATCTTATTAAGGGGTATATTTATATAAGTTTTGAGATTGCAGTGATATTGGAAAATGGTGGTGTTGCCCATAGCAACCAATCAGATTCAAGCTCTCAGTTTCATTTTACACTCTGGAGAAAGTGAACTCAAATCTGATTGGTTGCTGTTGGCAACATCCCCCTTTTCCAATCTCACCGCTTAGTAAATATATCCCTAAATGCTTTATCACCTGTCAGACACAAAATGTGATTTATCTCACATAGTGTAAAATAAAATAATTTATTTTTAAACATTTAGACATATATCTTTCTTCTGATGAATTAATATCACATGTTCACTTCAACAGCACTATTGATACCCACTCCATTCTGCATATTATTATTAATATTGTGATCCAAATACCTTGTAACCTATATTAGGTAAATAGTGATACTTCAAACCATATCCCGATGTGTAAACTTAAAAACTCATTTAAAAATGCATTAAATAAACAAATATGATAAATTATTCCTTAATCTATGCTGTGGGTTTCATTAGCCATTCCTTGAACCGTACTCTAATAAATGAATCATAGCATCCAGATCTAATAAAAAGAAAATAAATGAAAAATTATTATTATAAAATGCCCTACTTATTTAGCAAATTCTTTTACTGCATGATGTGATGGTACACCACAAAGGGTATTGATAGTATTGTATTATAGTACTGTTGTAAATTGTAACCAGTGTAACATAATTATCCATCCAAGCACTGATCACGTTAACGCATGTGAAGGCGTGTTTGATGCCTTAAAATTGACAGACACTCCCTCAGATTTGTCCCATGCATATTGTTATGCAGGGAGCATAACAAATCAGTGAGGATCATATCAGTGACAGTGAGCCAGATTTAGATCTTTAGCTTGACTTTATAAGTCACGAGTGGGTAAAACCATGTTCAATTGCAGGGGAGGTGAAATGAATGTCAGTGTTTGCATGCAAGGAGAATACTGTACTTTATTTTTGCATTTTGCACACAGATACTGACCAGCGTTACTGTTACACTGTTATTAGACTTGTACTGGAAACATCATTTCTCACCTCTAATACTGATTGCAACTAATTAAATCTAACTCCCCTGCAATTCAACATGGTTTGCCCACTCTTGACTTATGCTGGCCATACACCAGTCAGATGTATTGCTACAATACATAGCGTGTGCTAAATGTACATGTACATTAAATCGGCAGAGATGTACACGATCCTTGCCTACAGCAGGGAAGATTCACTAATGCGATATGCGACTGTGGGATCGTGCATCGCATAATCAAACCTTCTATTGGTCTGGTTTATGGCCAGCATATGTCATAAGTGCCTAAAGATCTGGATCTGGCCCAGTGTGAGTGATCGCGGTACAGGATTGCATTACCAGCACGTCTTCCAGACGTGGTTACAATGAGAGACTTGTGCAATTATGATGCTAGTGACTCCTCAGCCCTTCAGGAATACATAATCAGCACTGTTACTGCCTACAGAGCAGCAGCCCAGTTCCTCTCAACCGCCTGTCCAGGAGCACATAATTTATGTCTCACATAGCAAACCTTTTCCCACTCCCTCCACATCTCCTCCTCACGCTTACTGTACTCCATCATCTCAGTTGCCTGAGATGATGCTAACCGTTGCCAATAATGGCTGATAAAATGAAGCAGAAGCAAATATGCATGTTTAGGATCCTTTAGGCTGTATCCGCCGGGTGCTATTGTGTCTGTGTAGCGCTTATATATAGCTAACACATATATGCTTAAATACTTAAATGCCTCATTTTGCTGATTTTTGCATGTTGATGGACCCTTTATAAGACAAACAGTATGTGATGAAATTGCCCAGCCAAAATTTAATTAAGTTAATCACACATAAATATTATGTGCCATAAATTGCACTCCATTAACAATAATTACTAGTAACCAGACTTCTAATTGGCCATGGTGATTTCATTATGAGAATTCGTCATGACGAATTTACTGAAATTCATCAGTGTATCCGTCAGTTTAGTGCAATATCACCTGACGAATACCCGTTTTTCGTCAATGGGATATCATCAGCATTCGTCAGCCATTACAATTCGTCAATACAATTCGTCACTTACTGAATACTATACATCACCAGTCATTGACGAATTTTGATCACTGACGAACACTGACGAAAAGAAATCTCTGCACAATTCGTCAGTTAGTGAATTCCCCCCTAGGTGCAATGCATTTCAAAACTGTTTACTAGGCTGGCACTAATGTCTAACATATCTAGGCCTAACTTTAGCATAGTAATGAACTGTTCTCCGTCATTGCACCCGTTCATGTCTTTATTGTCTAACTTTATGAATACTATTTTGTTGTAGTTGTTTGGTGCATATTGCTCATCTATGTATCGTAAACAAAGCTTTGGTGTTTGTGTCCTTTTCTTTTGCAAGCAGATTAAACAAAGCAAAAGCCTTTTTAATACTTTATCCATCAAGTCCTCTTACTGCAGATCGCAATATAATCTGCTTTATCTGCCACTGTCTTGATGCTAAATATATTTTTATTATCCAGGAAAAAAAACTTTTGGCATAAAATGTGGTTTTTTTTTCATCTCTTTACTTTAAGACAATACATGAGTGTGAAACATTGCAGAAACCTCTGTATTTGAATGTCATAACACAATTATACAGTTTGAAGTGAGAAAGCAATTTTTATACCAACAGATAAACACAAAATGCATATGGGTTTTGATATAACTATGGACTGGTTGCCATGATCTGTCTGCAAAAGTTACAGGACATGCTCTCATGTAAAAAGGAGAAGGGTAGAATGCCATAGGCCCAAAGGCCATAGGAAGAACCATAGAACTATAGAATTTTACCTGAATGTTTAATGGTATTACTGAGCTTGTGTAATTCATGACATGCACACAACACTCTTCTTAATGCTGGACTGGACTGGATCACTGTGGAAACAAGACTGGACAGCAGACTGCTTGACTATTACTCCAGAAACAGGACTGGACAGAGTGCTGGTGGACTGGAATGGATTACTGAAAAGACTGGACAGCGAACAACTGAACTGTATTGCTCTAGAGACTGGACTGGACAGAGGACTACTGGGCTGGACTGGATCGCTCCAGAGACTAGACTTGATTGCTGGTAGGCTGGCAGCATTATTGCAGATAGGTTGGTAACTGTGATGCAGGAAAGCTGGTTGCAAGACAGGCTGGGCTTGATGCAAAACAAGCTGGAACCAAGCAACTTGAAGAGCCAAGTTGCTCTGGCACAGAGATTGGCTGGAGGGATCATGTGTGCTGCCGAGGTAGTCTTGATTGGCTGCTGGGCATCACATGACAGGTAACAAGATGGTGACGCCCATGCACCAGAGGATAGTAGTGCAGGTGCCCAATTCCCATCTACAATGGACACTGTGCAGGAGGCTGCCACTACTGGAAGTGTCACCTAGAGGGCTGGGGAAGGGACATGTTTAGGTAAGTTAGGGTAACCAGATGTCCCAGTTTACTTGGGACAGTCCCCGGTTTTGTACTTCCTGTCCCAGAGTCTCCATAAGCTGAGTCAATGTCCATCATGTTGTCTGCCTTCTTAAATAGCAAGGGAATTGTACTTTGTCAGCCTTATCTACATCTTTAAAGAAAACCCAAGAGTGCCTTCTATAGAATACTATATATATATATATATATATATATATATATATATATATATATAATATCAGCATGCTGAAATAAGAGTGGGAAGGCTCAAGGACAATTACATCTTGCACCTCTCAGTATTTTTTGCTCTTTGAAGCATTGCTACCTGGTTTTTAAGGGCAGTTTAAACAGATCCAAAACCAAAACCCCAAAAAATGACTCACATGTCTCACATGTTTCATTTAAATTGAACTATTATCATAATTAAATTATTAAATTATGATTTAATTTAAAATGTTAAAATCCAGAATTGCATGATTTTAATTGGTAGTTCTCAACCTTATTTAGGTGTGTACCTACCTAAATCCTATTCTACCCCTCCTTTTTCCTTCACTATGATCAGTGATAAAGTTCAAATAAATTATCTACATGATCTATGTCCCAAGCCTTGCCCTGACTATGCACAAGCATCGCCCTGACATCCAAGCCACGGCCCTTTCCATCAGCGATTACCCAAAATCCGGGCTCCCACCCCGGCAAGATTAAATGATGCAATGATAACATCATTAACGTGTCTGTCGGCGAGAGATAGGCCTGGGTTTTCATTAAACCAAGCCCACACACTTTTACCCTTTAATATTGGTCGTGTTTAAAATATAAATGTTTTGGATGCTGTAACTCTATATAACCCAGCCCAGCTGTCTCTTGTACCTCAAAAGAGTGCTTACCACACGTACCACTGGTTGAGAACCTCTTATTTACATCAAACCAAAACACACAACAGATTGGGAAAGAACCTACTGAGGACAAATGTGAGGACGTGTTCTCACTTCAGGTTATGTTCCTGTATTACTAAACCAATATGTGAACTTCTAAAATGAAAGAAAATCAGAAAAAAAAATTGTATTATTTTTATTCAATTTTTATGCAAATCTGGCTAATATTAGGATCATAAGGAAGAAAGAAAAGGGTATAGAATACTATAGCAGGTAAGTGGTGCACACATAAAAAAGAGATGTGTTCAAACATTTTACAGGTTCTGGTTTTGGATATGTATCTCCCTTTGGGTTTTAGTTCTGTATTTGTTTCGGCAAACCCACCCTTGTGGGATTTGGTTTTGGCTCTGTAGTTTAAAAATTTGACATGTTTTTTGTCTGAGCATTATACATTTTAATTACATTAGTTTCCACTAGTTTCTAGTCAATTTTGATCATTTTACAGCTCACAAAATAATTTTGACTAAGCCAATCACAAGCATACATGTAGCATTTAAATTTACACCATGGCACATCTACTGTCACTGAATAAATGTTTATGCAGCACTAGGCTAAATAGCTCTAATATAGTAGTAGCTGGATTGCGCAGCAGTTGCTAAAGTGGACGTTCTTCCCTTTACCTGATACAGGATTAATTTCCACGGTTAAAAAACAGGTAGCAATGCTTCAAAGAGCACAGAATACAAAGAGATGCAAGATGAATTTGTCCTTGGGTCCTCCCATTCACCATTATGTCAGCATGCTGACATAGATATTAAGAAAACTTATGAGGAATTTGATCAGGTTGTGGATTATATTTGTAAACATGTATAATATGTGTAGACTGTAGAAATGAGTGCACTTATGGCACAAAAACTCTAAAGGTGGCAATACACGGGCCGAATTTCGTTCAGACCTCACGAATAGTCTGAACGAAATTCGGCCCGTGTATGGCCACGACCAAAAGTTCCCAATGGCCACTAAACGCCGGGAAACGTAAACAACCGACATCGGAGATCAATCGGATTTCCCGATTGATCTCCGATGTTCGTTTGTTTATAAAAAAAATAAATAAAATAAACTCACCCGTCTGAAGTCTTCGCTGGGCACCGCAGCGGTGCCGAGCACCTTCTCCTGTGCGGCGGCGTCTCTCTCCTGCACGGAGAGGACGCTGTATATGCGTGTCGGCTGCGTCGCTGCGGTGCCCAGCGAATACTTCAGACGGGTGAGTTTATTTTATTTTCATTTATTTCTTTTTTTTAGGTATTTTTTTTTTTTCCCCCATAGGCCATCATGGGAAGGACATCGTTTCCTGGATGGCCTGCAAACAGGGTGATTTTCCCAATGGAAAATCACCCCGTTTGTCGCTGGTGATTATTGATTATCCACGGGAATGAAGTCGTTCCCTTGTATGGCCAGCTTAAGGCCTAAATTTACTAGCGGTGAGATTGCAGTGAGATTGAAAAGTGATGTTGCGCATAGCAACAAATCGGATTAGAGCTCACATTCTCCAGTATGTAAAATTAAACTGAGAGCTTGAATCTGATCCCCACTTTTCAATCTCACTGCAATCTCACCGCTTAGTAAATATATCCCTACATCTTAACCCCTTCCAACCCTGCGCCGTATATATCGCGGGGTGACAGTCTAGCAATGGCAGCTGTCAGTGACAGCTGCCATGCTACTGTAGCTGGGGAGGACCAAATTTATTGGTCCCGTCCCTGGCAAAGGATGCGATTGGCTAGTCAATTCTGACTAGCCAGTTGCAGCCTTAAAGGCGAGGACTGACAGTAAGATCTGTCAGTCTTCCAATAGTAAGCACAGATCCTGTGCTTATTTTACACAAACAGGCTATTACTGTGTGAGCAGTTCCTGATTGGAAAGATAAAGATTAGGTGTTGCCTAGCCACATGGACGCTGCCATTACAACCACAAAATTATACCTTAATGCAAAAGTATTATTTCTGCAGTAAAAATTTGCTGTATAATGTTATATATTAAGATTAACCAAATGTGATTCTGCATAGAGGTTTGAATATGATGTAGGGGGTATGAATAGGTTTAAGCACCACTAGTCATTTACTCCAAAAACTGTGTGTAAGAACCCCATATTTTAATTAAGATTTAAATATAGGAATGGGCATATGCAAGTTTTAAATTTTGAAAATTGTATCTAGAGAAGACATGTTGCTAGATAGGCTGTAATAAGAAACTGAATCTTTGATATGATATTTGTAGATTGAGATTATTTGACATGTGTTGAATAAGCCTATTTTAAAAGGAAGAGAAGAGTTCCATCATACTGAATAACCGTCGCGGAAACTGCAGTGTGAGAGCAGTGAAACACTGAGGCTGTGATAGCATCAATATTTTGTCCAGTTTAATCTGTGGAAAGCTCCTGTGAATTGCAGCAGCAGGCTTTTTATTGACTCAAATTGGGTCTAAAACTACAAGCAGACCCAAGCAAAACATTTGCATTCTGTGAGAGGAGATGTGTCTGAAGCCGAGCTGCCGGGAGATTTCTGACCCGCAAATATTGTTCTGAATCACAGAAAACAAGCTCTATTATACTGCTATAGTGGTTATTTTCTGGCACAGGGTTGTGTGTGCTAACTATATAAAATATAAATGTCCTTACATAGCCAGTACACAGAATGACAGAGAGATATCAGTGCAGTCATGAAATGACATATTCAAATATAGAGGAATTGTTCACTCTATGCAACATATGGGCCCGGTGCCATTCGCCTCTATGTTTCTTTCATTTGCTGTATAACTAGTAGACAGAGCTCAATTACTTCTCTTAGGAGATCAATGTTATATGGCCCACCATCAGGTACCTAGCACCCCTCCCTTCCCAGGGTCCAGTTCATGTGACATGATGACGTCATATCACTTCGGAACCCAGGGAGGAGGAAGGCGAGTTATCATTAAAATATTCCTGCCTCCCACGTGCCTGTTATTTATTTAGTTCCTTTATTAAAGTTTTATATTCAGAAATTGCCATCCGCCTGCCCACTCTAGGTGATTGTCTGAAATCGCATAATGGAAGCGACAGCAGATCTCTAGCAAATACTAGGCCATGCATAGGTAAAGTACGTCTCACCAGGTGTTGTCAAACTACATGTCCCAGCATGCTTTAACTGCTTAGACATAGTTAATGTGTAATGGGTCGCGGCACTCACATAGGATGCCTAACAGGTAATCTGATCCTGAGCAACAGATTGAATCATACAGTAGTGAATAAGCTATCTTTATGTTCCACTGATTGGTGGGAAGGTATTTGAGTTGAATGTGATTTTTTTACATTTGGATGTATGGAGGTGTGAGCAGTTCCTGATTGGAAAGATAAAGATTAGGTGTTGCCTAGCAACATGGACGCTGCTATTACAGTACAGGGATAGTTGATGACTGAGGCTATTCCCTGACCATCTTAAGGAGTTACTGTTTCACTGACCAATGTGCGACTAGCGAGGTATGTAAGCTAAACTCCATCTCTACATCATGTCAGTGAAGGGATAGCTTAGGAGCAATAGTGCTGCTAGAGTTGGTGAGAAGGAGGAAAGAGAAGTGCAGATATTGTGGAGAGTAGTGAGGACAGGGGAGATGGAAGGCAGAGTGAACTAAAATAGAATAGTGAACGGCGCTGGCCTGCAGCCCTAACACACCCTCCAGGATCCACCTCCCTGGTTAGTCCAAAAAGTCCAAAAACAAAGTTTATGGGTGAGAAATATAGGCGCTGGCACAATTAAATGTCATAAAAGAATGTCATAATCCAAAAGTATGATAGTCCAAACAGTTAAATGAGTGTTCCAAATAATAAGCAAGTAGCAGCCCTCTTCTTGGTTCCCCTATATGTAAATATAAGAAAAACATGTGTCTATATCAATAAAAACATGACTTTAATGATAAAAACAACATATGAGAACCATAAATAAAAAAGACAGTGCACTTTCCTCTGACAGTGTCTGTTCAGGTCCGCTGCCGGCGGGGGGATGGAAACGCTGTAGTCCTCGTCCTTGTTAGCAGATGCCCGGGCTGACTGGGTGGCGCGATGTTCCTCAGCGGTACGAAGAGAGGCTGCAGAGGGAGCGATGTCCTAGTGGAACCGGCTTTGACGCTTTTTCGGGAGTCTCTGTCCCTTTTTCAAAAAGCATGCTTTTTGAAAAAGGGACAGAGACTCCCGAAACCAGGCAGTTCTCACACATACATATACACAGCTACTGATTGCAGCAGTGTCTGGACTCTCCTCCGGTATATCCTGCTGAAGGCTGTCACATGTGTAGCACTTACCAGCAAGTCACAGGATATTTTATATAACAGCAGCATTTACATTAGACACTTCTTACACATACATATATACACAAACTGACTTCTATTCGAGTCAATAAGATTTCCATGTTTTTTTGTGGTGAAATTAGGTACCTCGGCTTATATTCGGGTCAGCTTATACTCGAGTATATACGAGTAATATAGGATTAATTTGTTGTGTAATGTTTACTGGTCCTCTATTACACCGAGGCTTCTTAGAAAATAAGTTCTATTAGAAAATCATTCCCACTCACTACTTACATACCCTAGAAAAGTTTAGTTATGGGTAAAAGAACAATTGTTGGAATCCTATTTGTTAAATTTCTCTAATAATTCAGGGTGCAGGGATGTTACAGTACTAGTATTACTAAGTTCTGTTTATAATGACCTAAATGCATTGAAAGTTGAAAGTCTTTAACTTTTATTGTAACCTTGTGCATCTATCATCATATTTGCTTTTAACATAATAGTCAAATTGATTATTTTCATACATTTTTTTTATAAGTGTATTGTTGAAACAAACCATATTTTGATCACTAGTGTTGGTTAAGATGGAGATACTGATGTACTCTTAATTTGTATTACCAGATAAAATAAGGTTGCAATCTAGATTTCAGTTACATTTTCATGTAAGCCTTTGCCTGTCATTCAGGCTAAGTGGAATATTTAAAGCTTTTTGCTTTGTAAGCTTAAACCCTGCACATTCCAGCCCATCATCAGTATTTTATTTTATAAATGCATTGTGTCTGCAGAGTGGGTTTACTTCCCCTAAAGTACAGCCATTTAGATAGTCAGTAGCAGCACCTATGCCTGTGTCCTGAGGAAACCCCAAGAGCCACAATTGCCTATTTCATAAGGGCTGTTAGTAAGTGGTTAGTGGCAATTTTTTTAATGTCTTTGGTACTAAAACATTAAGAAAATACCATTCCTATGAATTTATGCATATAATAAGCTAAGGTAAAAGACAGGTGTTTGATTTTGAATGTTTGAATTTGTTTCATTTTAAATTTTACCCTATAGAACCACACAGGTGTCATTGGGTCTTGGAGTCAGTGCATGGTGGACATGTGGTTGACTTTGGGTTTTAGCAGCTCTTTTTTCCACCAATTGTAATTTACCACTATTAAATTTGGAAAGAATATGTGAAAAGTCTGCCGGTTTAGCAAAAATGTATAAATCCTAACAATAAGTCACTCCATTGGGCATATATTATTTAACCTCATTTTTTTCAGTTAAATTACCATTACCATTCTCTTGATCTCCCAAATATACTTACTTTTTCCTCTCCCTTTAAATGGGACTTCTAGTTCCAGTAGAAATGTGAGTGGCCAATGTCGCATGGAGCTTCATGCCTCCTGCCTTTCTTACGGAGAATAATCTCACTCCTGACTAGTTGTATGAGGTGAAGACTTAAGGACCACATTCCCTACTGTGTGTTCTCCCGATTAATCGGTTTGTGTCTGCCACAATGCCAACAAAAGTATTCAGACAGTGGCTCACCGTGAAGGTACTATGATGGTGTCTGGGTCTTGTACTTTAGGGGATTATGGTCAGGGATGCTGCGCTCACCTACCCTACAATCTTGCCAGTTTGTAATAGCTCATAATCTGGAAACCTCTATTTTATGCTGACGTGGTAAAGGCTATCACTCTCAAACCTTTGAAGCCCCGGGACCTGACGGATTCAGTGGGGAATTTACAAAATATTGGCTGAGGAAGTCATTCCCATCCTTCACATCTTTTATAATTCGATCTTAACTCAGGGCTGTATTCCAGCTTATTTTAACACTGCGGTCATCAAAATGTTGCAAGATCAATACCTGCTCTGTAATCAAGATATCTCAGTCTTAGATGTGTCTTAGGAGGCGGGAGCAAGGCCTCGGCTTTCCTGCTGTTCAAACATACATTTATGAGGTTTTATTTTGTTATGTGGTGGACTCCACTTCACTGCTTATGTTTTGGAGGCTAAATTGATTTCTCCTTATGCCTTGACGGCCGTACTTCACCTACCTAAGGCAAAAGTCCCATCTTTTGTATTGGCCAACTCTTTATTTTATGGAACATATATGTCCTGGAGAGCAATTCATAAAAAATGCAAGGCAAATCTAATATATTTTGGAGTAATCCTGAATTTAAACCGAGCATGAACTGTTTCTGAATTGGTATAACAAAGGCATTTGCGCAACTCAAGATGTCTTATACCCGGGAGGTATGTATTCAACAACTCCGGGATACATTTAACATTTCCCTTCGACAATTTGTGCGGCATAACTCCCACTTGTTCTTTGCCCGTTCTCCCTCTGAGAACCCTGCTTTTAATAAATACCCACATAACTATGTACTTAATTTGAATGCTGCTTCTCTATGGAGTCAGCTGGTGGGTGCTTGGCAACTGGATTGTCATGGGGGTTGGGGACCCTGGTGACCCACTATGAAGGTACTATAAAGTCTTTCGGGTCAGCCACCTTGCAGGAAGTGCATTTTAAGACTCTGCATAGAGTATATATCTCTCAGGCACAGCACAGTCATATGGTTCCTGAAGAGACTGGCGTCTACCCCACTTTCCTACATAATATGTGGGATTGCAGTAAAATTCAAAAGGTATGGGATAAGGTCTTGGGTCTTCTCCAATGCTTGATGAGCTCTTGCCTCCCGAAAGACCCTTCAACCTTGCTTTGGGCTAATTTCACTAACTTGCTTGAGGCCAAACCTTTGCTCACAGTGATACCTCCATCTCTTGATCATATATATATATATATATATATATATATATATATATATATATATAATTTTATAGATATGTATATAATTTTATAGATATGTATATATTCAGGGTGACTGTGGGAAGGGGGGGTTGTTGCTTTTTGACTGATCGAGACATCGGGAGGGTGGTGCTGGAGGAGCGCAGGCTCCAGGTGCCAATAATTGCAGGAGGTGCTGCCTTGAGTCCGACTGCTGATTCACTGGCCTCTGTTTGCTCCAGGCGCCGATGTATTGGCGTGTGTTTGGGGGCGCCATGGTGCGGCAACATACCTATGCTCCCAACACCATGGCACCTAGCTAAACCCTTGCTTGCGCCCCCCACTCTACCCCTTCTGTTATAAAGAAGCTTCTGACTGCCACTGCGGTGCGTCCTGGGCTGCCTGGAGGGGAGGCAGTTTGCAGAAGGAGGGGGCAGTGCGCAGGGAAAATAGGATCTAGGACACTGAAGGTTTTTTTCAGGGGGTAGGAGGGTGGGGTTTCGTGTCCGGGAATCTTTAGACAAAAAGGTGGTAACCCTAGTTAATAATTGTCCCAGCTATGCTATACTGATGCCCCCCCCACCTGGGTGCGTGCATTCTGTATAATGTTGCTCCTGGATTATTTTGTGTTAATCTGTAGTTATCTTGAAGACTGTTTTTTTGTATCCAACATTTACATCTACTCACCAATGCACAGGCATCGTCTGGAAACCTGTGTTTTTTACAGCATTTCTCCTCTCCGTTATTTGAACTTTTAATCCTGGGAAGTATATAATTTTATACTTTATCAAAGTAAATTGTTGTGAGTGTAATTCCTTGGGATTAAAACATTAACATTTGCTATTGTATTGTATTGTAAACAATACTCTGCTCCTGAACTTCCAAATGTCACTCACCTGGATTAAAGTGCTACAGTCCGTCTCTGCTACTGCCAGCTCACATGTGCTTCTCAGTTGGTCCTGCTGTGCTGTGCCTATGTGACCTCACCCACTCAGAATCAACAAGTCCCTGAAATGCACACACATTTCTTTACTCAGCAAATTCAGATATTTTCTCACAGAAAAAAAGACCTTTAAAATCTTGTGCAAAACAACAATCCCAAAATTCATGCAACAGTTCATATATCCAAAAATCCAACAAAACAGAAAATCCAAAAAATACCAATCACCAAAAAAGTTCATTTGTTCAATCCATCATTCAGTCAAGTAAGTTGTGTAATACAAGAGGTAGATTCATCCATTATATATCACCTATTCCTTTAGCGTCTCTGGGTTTCATTTTAAGCATCCATATTGCACCTGCAATCTCCATAATATCCTCTGCCCGACAGCTGTATTATACCATCATCAAGGGCAATAATGTCCTTTTACCTAACTCCTATGGATATCTCAATATATCACCGTTTTCTATCCCTTATATACCTACCTGACAGGATCCAGCTGTGCGTTCTATTCTGCATCTCTTTCTCTGAATGCATGGCGCCCGTGGCATGTGTTGTGATGTCAATGTCCACGTTGAAGTCTGCTCCGGTGATCCGAGGCATAGTGGTAACCAAGGACTATGTCACTTCACTGCTTCTGACCGCAGTGTCATTGAAGTTCCTACACTCAGCAGTGTCCCATCGTAAGGCATATCATGAAAGCACATAATCTATAAACAAAAAGAAAATATATATCATATTACAAATATTTAATATATAAATCCTTATACAAATTATCCTCATCTCCAATGCTACACCTAACAGACATCATTATGTTTATGGATTGGCCTACATCCTATAAGAAACACAACAAACTTCATTCATCATTTCTAACTATAGGGGATAATGAATTTAACAAATGAATTATTCTTGATTCTTTCTGCAATGGAATTCGCTCTCGATCCCCACCTCTACATAAGGGCAGTATATGGACTATGGGTATGCAACGCAACTCATTAATTTTGTGCCCACAAAAATGGTTGGCCACCGGTAAAGTCTTATCATCCATCGTTGTCTTTTTAATAGATGATCGGTGCATGTGCTCTTTCAGCATTCTTATGATTTTGCCCACATACAGTTTCTGGCAGGGACACCGAATAACATAGATTACATATCGATACATATAAATCTTTGAACGGCAGATTCTTGGTTGGATGTTGGAACATATTCCCAGTTATCAAGAATCTGCAGTTCACACATCCCTCACATCTGTATACACCCAATCTCCCATGGAGCCAGGTGTGTCTGACCTCCGGAAGAATCTTGTTTTTCACCAACATGTCCTTCTAATTTGCACTGTGTGGGTAGTAAAACATTGGTGGGTATTAAATGACCAATTCGTGGATGAGACTTTATGCCAATGTCTTGTTAACTCAGCTCGTAATTGCTGTGACATAGTGGAAAAAGTAGTTGTAAATATCATCCTATCTTCCTCCTTATTTGTCCTTATTTTTGCTTTTCTGATCTCTTCTCAAATCTCCTCTGTTTAAAGACATACACCTCTCCATAGCTGTCCTCACTTCCTTCTCCTTATATCCTTGTTCTAAAAATCTCTTCCCCATTTTTTCTCTCAATTTTTTCTTATCCAAGGTAACCCTAACAAGCCTCATCATCTGCGTGTAGGAAAGCCCTGTCTTTAACGGGTATGGATGGAAACTGGACGCATGGAGCAGCGTATTACGAACAGTCTCCTTTCTGAAAAAGCTGTAAAGGCTGACTCTTTTTACATCTAAAAAACTGTCCCTTTCCACAACCAAAATAGATCATCAATGAAACGACTAAAAAAGCAAATATGTTTAAAAAAAAACTGGGTCATTCAAGATGTTTGTGGTTTCCTACTTGTGCTTGTACAGGTTTGCATATGATGGAGCCATATTCGACCCCATTGCAGTACCCTGTACCTGCACATACTATGCATGTTGAAATAAAAAATCATTTTTTGTTAGAATATGTTCCATCAATTCCAACAGAAACTCCACTTTAGGTCCCTCATAGTTGTCCCTAGACTTGATATGTGTCTCCACTGCCTCAAGCCCTTTCTTATGACGAATATTTGTGTACAAACTGGTGATATCTGAAGTCACCAGTATGCACTTCCCCGCTAAATTGTTAACCTTCTCCAGCTTGTTTAAGAAATCTTTCAGGTCTAGGGATGACTAGGAGGGACCTAAAGTTGAGTTTATGTTGGAATTGATGCAACATATTCTAACAAACAATTGTTATTTTTTTTTTATTTCAAAATGCATTCTATTTGCATGTACAGGGTACTGGGATGGGGTCAAATATGGCCCCATCGTATGCAAATTTGTACATGCACAAGTATGAAACCACACATATCTTGAATGGCCTGTTTTTTTTTTAACCCCTTTAAGACACAGCCTATTTGGTCCCTAAAGACCAAGCCCTATTTTACTTTTTTGACATGTTACATTTTATGTGGTAATAACTTTTTAATGCTTTAACGTATCCAACTGATTCTGAGATTGTTTTTTCGTGACATATTGTACTTTAAGTTAGTGGTAAATTTTGG
>JABWIB010000464.1:63526-95659 GCA_016617825.1 Platyplectrum ornatum
CCGGTCAGTTACTGGGGTCCACCTGCGGGGCTGGGCATGAACAGAGGTGGGGTTTTGGGCAATGTATTGCTCTGCATATATATTTATCTGCGTCACCATGAGCTGCACAAATTCAGGGGAGAAAAAGAAATTAAAGAAATCAATCTCCCTGAACCCGGACGCATCAAATTGGATCCCTGAGTTTGCAGTGAAATCAGGGACCTGGGGCATGTCGTGTTCAGGTGGGGTGATCCACAAGGGGTCAGAGGAGGACTGAGGGGGCAATTCTTCAGTCCTTTGTCTCCTCCTGGGGGGTTCTTCTTCTCCACTAGATGCTGATGCTGTGATGATGATGCTGATGCTAAAGATGATAATCCATAAATGGTATCATCTTCACTAGTGGACTCGGCTAAGTAGGCATATGCCTCCTCTGCAGAAAAACTTCTGCTGCTGGCCATTTGTATTTATATATGTATATATTTAAATTAAAATATATTTATTTTAATTATTAGGTGGCTTTTATCTACACACCTGTATATATAGGGATATCTACACTGTATATCTATATATACAAAAGGACACTGACAGGGGACTTCATTTATATATTCCAATTAATGTATATTTATTTTATGTGGCTTTTATAAGTATACCTGTATATATAGAGATATCTAAACTGTATATCTATATATACAACGGACACTGACAGGGGACTTCTTTTATATATTTCAATGAATGTATATTTATTTTATGTGGCTTTTATAAGTATACCTGTATATAGAGAGATATCTACACTGTATATCTATATATACAACGGACACTGACAGGGGACTTCTTTTATATATTTAAATTAATGTATATTATTTTAAATTAATTATTGGGTGGCCCTCCGCAGTGATTTTGAAGCGCCGTGACGTCATCACGTCGCGGCGCAATATTACGTGATGAAGTTGGAGGAGACCCTGAATAGAATGCACAGCTGAATCCCGTCAGGTAGGTATATAAGGGATAGAAAACGGGTGACACATTGAGATATCCATAGGAGTGAGGTGAAAGGACATTATTGCCCCTGATGATGGTGTAATACATACCGAAACAGCTGTCGGTGCAGGTGCAATATGGACGCTAAAGGAATAGGTGATATATAATGGATGAATTTACCTTGTATGAATTTACCATCTTTTATTACACACCTTACTTACTGAATGATGATTTGAACAAATGAACTGAGCAACTTTTATGGTGATTGGTATTTTTTGGATTTTCTGTTTTGTTGGATTTATATGAACTGTTTTAATTATAACAATTTTGAGATTGCTGTTTTGCACAAGAGTTTAAAAGTCTTTTTTTCTGTGAGAAATATTTAAATTAGCTGAATAAAGAAATTTATATTATATGGAACTTTTAAGTGCCAGCTGGAGTTACTAAAGAGTATACCCCTATGACTATCTATACATACAGTATATGCCCCTGACCCTGGACAAACGGAAAAAATTATTTAACCCTGACGAAGCCCCATCTTTACAAGGGCGGAACATGTTGGTTTATTGTTGTAAAAGCACATTTTTGAGATCTCAACTTATTGCCTATAATGTCCAGAGAGGAGAATCAGCCGACCCGGCAAGTACACAGACGGGAGACACAGGCCGCATAGATCTGGAATGTGCACGAACCAGGACCTACGGCACGCAACCAGACAGCGAAGAATCCATACCCTTTAGCAGGAGAAGCTGTAACAGAAGGCATGGACCCTTTAGCAGCCATTGAACAAGTGCCAAGGCTCACACGGGACTGCATTTCTACAAATATTGCTGGAACAAGACAAATATGAGTTGCAATTCATAGGACTGTACCAATATAAAGACTAAGCATATCTATACTTATTTTTGCATTCCCTCCTTGTCACCCTGAGTACCACATACTAGTCTCAGTTGCGTACACTGTTACTGACACGGCTAGTGCCCGTACCCAGTCCCTGTTGTGGATATCAGATGATTTTATGTACTATTGGACATTGGTTCTCTTCATTATGCTTGTCTCATACTACCCTTTACTGTCACACTTTAGAACATGGCAATAGTTTAACCTCTTATGTTCTCTGGGCTTATCTCCCCCGGCGCTGTGGCAGCTAATACTATGTCAGCGCACTCTTCTCTTGCCGGGACTTTAACCTAAGTGTTATAACCTCCTGTAGACAGTTAGCCAACCACCTTATAAACTGGGGCCACTGGTATGATTAAGTTTGCACAATCATAAGTATATTCCCTCTTTCTGCTGTTGCTTTTATGTACCCTGGGTTGCTATGGGAACCTCGATGATATCTGGCAGCTAATCACGCCCCGTGAACTGCTCCCGGTCTTTGACCCAGGACATGTTAAAGAAGCTAGAATCCGGAACGGTGGTGCCCAAATAGGGTAATGTGGTTTGATTTTAATTTGTATTTATGTCTTTAAATATATGTGTGTGGGGGTTAGGAGTCTGTATTGTCATTTTGCTGATGTTTGTTACCCTGATGAAAACTGCTATGCAGTTGAAACAGCGGTTCATGCTCTAAATTGTGATCAATAAATTTTGGTGATGAAGTGAATAATAAATCGTCATAGATATATAAAATCTCTGTACCGAAAACAATCTTTCTCAATATTATCAAATACAATAATCACGGCCCAGTGCTTGCTAATCACCCTTCTCCATTCGGTGTCCCATACTGGAGTCACAGATGGTATGTCAGTGGTCTGCAGCACGATATCACAGTGAGCCTCAGCGTCTGGTATCCTACACGTTTCATTGGTCAACTTATAGCTCCTACTGGTTCATACGCATGTGTTCAGATTCTATGCTTTTTATTGGTCAACTTCGTCAGGGATTATACCTCTTACTAGTTCATACACATGTATTCAGATCATGGCTCGAAGTGGGGGTGTATATGGGGATATGCCATGCCGGTACTTCTCCCACTGATGTAATTGAAATACTACAAATCTCCATTGACTTCTATTATATTCAGTGTTTCCATACTGCCACTTTTAAATGTCCATACCATCACTTCTAAATTTCTACTTCGACCATTGATTCAGATTCTATGATACATCCTTTGTTTGTTGGAGGGGATTTGATAGCTGCACAAAACATCTTTGTAATATTGGTTCAGTTCCTAAATATAGCATGGCACCCACTGTCCTCTTTCTAGATTTTGAATAAGGTATGGTACGGGGGGATTGGCCATAGGAAATTTCTGTTGGGACAGTGGCTCTGGACGCCATAGGAGGCCATTTAGGATTATGACAGTAATAGGTGGAGGCCACTAAGATGCCTGTATAGTCGTCACTGGTATGTTTTCTGGGTTGTATTTGAAGGTAACTGTAATACTCTCTGAATTGGGAGGTGACCATTAGGATGCTGCATTGTGTAGGGGTAACTATAAATCTGTATATTATACTGTGAAATGTTGTGATTGGTAATACATAACACTGCGCTAATCCTTACATTAGCCCTGCCCATTTGTGCCCTCATGCATATTTTTTTCAAGGGCTACGTTGAATTTCCCATCCATCACTTGTATGGTATTTTGATTCCACTGGGAAGAATCATCTACCTACCAGTGCCATTGAACATATCACATTTTATTTGGATTTTGGAACACTCAAGGACAAGTGCTACAACAACCATTGCATGTTTTTATTGAGGTATTGATGAAAACCTTTTAATTGTGTTTACAGCCAAGTAATCGCTACTCACAAGATCAACAGATTTGATTCAACGCTGTTTCCTTAACTTATGTGTAATAGGAATAGTGTTATAGAATGGTGCGGTTAGTTCCTCCTCCGTAGTTCGGAGGAACTAACCGCGCCATTCTATAACACTATTCCTATTACACATAAGTTTAATACAGTACTATAATTGTTAATATTGTATGTAGGTCTGCCAAGTGAAGTGCAGACTGTGTTAAGGAAAAGGCTGTCGGGGTCCAGTCCACTAAATTGTGCAGTTTTATATCTTGTATTGCTGTGTCATGACTCTATATCAGTCATCATATAATGGTTAAATTTGGAAATTCATAGGTACATGGGGATCCAGATTTACGGCTAGTACGCAACTTCTGCACTCTGCATAAGGTTCTGATCTCCACCAGTATTCAAGTAATTGGGGAGGTTGTCACAATTAATGGTCTTGTGGTTATGCATTGTACAGAGTGGTTGCTAGTTAGGCAAATTACAACTATTCCTTTTACAGCTATGGATATATAATAATAATAATAATAATAATAATAATATTAAGTAAACATTCCTGTGGCAGTCTATTTGAAGTACTAATAAGGTTTTGTCTACTATGGTGTTTCCCTGTGTGTCAACCTTTTCCCTAACAACCTGGTTATCCAGTCCAGTGTGTTTTTATCACATTTTGTTACATTTAGCTATAAACTTCCTATGGTTGATGTGACCTCATCCTGTATCGGTTGAACAACATAGCTTAAAAGTGAAAGTGAAATATTATTGCAGTCATGTTACAAAGACCATGGTGTACTAAACATGGAGCATTTTTTGCTTTTTCAGGAACTACAAATCAACACTGTGGCAGCAAGCATTGAGTTATTTTTTATGTTGTGAATTTTGTATGCGCAGTGCTGGTTATGAACTTTAGTGTTCATTTTTATTGGTAAAGGGAATTTTTAATATAATATTTAAAAGATGGCATCTGCTGGCACCTGTGGTTCACCAGGTACACATGCCCATGCTGACACTCTTTGTTCTACAACTGTCATCATGCTTAAAGGGATGAGGGGGGTTGGTTTTTTTAAAAATTTCTATAGTAAATTGATTTGAAAATAATCATATCAATGGCATTTTAAAATTGACATTGACGGTGGATTAAACTCGCCATGTAAAATCGTTTATTGGTAAATTTACTAAATTGCTGATTAAAATTGGAGCAAAATCGCTGTGTTTTTCTGGGATTTACAATTATAATTCAGTAAATCTACCCCTTGATCTCAGTTCATCTATTATGCTATTCCTATACTAAGATCTGCCTTATTTATTTAAAAAATTTACTGGTCCATAATGTTACATTCATATATACCTTCCAAGTGTCCTGATTACAGTGGGCCCTTCCCAATTTTNACCCGCCCATATTTTGTCCCGATAAGGGGACAAACCCACTTTTTGCTTTTTTTTTTTGTTTTTTTTATTGTATTTTGCCTTAAAATGGACAATAAACACTTGGGGGAAAATTACTAAAGGCCAATTTTGACTGCGATTCCAAATTGCAGTAAATCGATGTGATCTTGCCGCAATTAGTCAAATTTACTAAGAGGCGAATTTAGATGGAGAGTTTAACTCTCCATTGATTTTAGTCAATTTCAAAACGACCACTATGTAAGATGCAGTCGATTTGATCAATTCAAAATCGTCTGCCTGCTGATCTCCCTGGCCGCTGAAGCATCAATGGCTCATTTACATGAAAGAAAGGGGAAATTTGGAGCGCTATATATTCAAGGTTAATTTATTGTAAAATTCTAAATATATAAAACACAATATGACATAAACAAATAAAACATCAATATGTATATATAAAAATATTTCTATGTAGACACACCCTATGGACCAATATATTGCAATAGAGGTCTAATTGCTAGCTGTATAAGTCCCAAACGTTATAGGACTAATAGAACGGAAAGTTCGGCATAAGCAAAAAAATGTTTTTTTAATGAATGAGCCATTGATGCCTTGCTTTACACAGCAGCTGACACTAGCCATTTTATGTATTATATAGAAAGCGCTTGTAAACACTCTATATAAGTTACATTCTGTGCATTAGATGTAGTATTTCAGTCCGTTTTGCAAGTAACTTCTTAATGATGATGTTTATTAATATCGGCAATATTGTGTGTAGAAACCTGTTACTCATCATTATGAAGTAAGCTTGTAAAACAGACTGAGATGCTACAAACACTTTTCTATATCATAACTATAACGGCCAGTGTAATCTCAATGTCTGGATGACAGAAGGTGTACTCCATTCCTAATGTGTGATCTTCTCTCCAGCACTGTGACACTTTCAATGAGTCATCCACTGCAGACACAGAAAAATATGTATAGTCATTTACATAACAACATCCTTACACACTGTGTGCCTGGGATGTTTTGAAGTTTTGGTTTTGGATCTGTATCTCCCTTCATGTTTTGATCCTATTTTTGTTCCTAAAGTACTATAAACCTCAATAACACTAGTTTACACTAATTTCTAGTCAATTTTGATCACCTCAAATTTTACAAAATATTTTTCACCTAAAGTGGTCAATTTATATTAGGGCACTCAACCTACAGACAATATATACATATAATAATACCCACTTTTTATGGTTACATTTTTGGTACCTGATTAAAATGTTCTACTAAAAAGAAATATACAAGCAAAAATATATATACAAAGAGGTTAAAAACCAAAAAAAGAATAGTGAGACAAAGTAGTGAAGTAGAATATAGGAGGTGTATAGATATAAAACTAGAGTAATAGTACCAAAAAGTGTGATGCAGCTAATCACATATAGCTAATCACATTTAGCAATATTTGAAAAGGAGCATATACTTCAGTAAACCCGGGACTATGAAATAAAAAAAATATACCAATGCTAAACCATGCAAGAAGCCTCTCCCTAATGGTGCCCAGCACAGCTTCACAGCTGTGTATATTTGCCCCAATAAGGGGGTATACCTGTCCCTTCCTATGCTACAGTGTCCAAATGCCACTAGTAGAATAAAGTGGGAAGACAATAGATATAAAACAAACCAGTCACACACAAAAAAACATAAGCGGCAGGGGTACAACTTCAAATGTCATATAAAATTACTGATAATACACCAACAAAAAAACAAAGATTAACTTAACAGAGTACTAGGATTGCAAGAAGGTCGAAGTGCACCTAGATGCGCCCCTTTTCATTTTGTATGGAAGCACGTTTCGTATGGAAGCTTATTCATGGCAGTGTTATCTATGTTGATAAACTCATAGGCAGAGATAATACAATGTATATGAGGACAGACTGTAGCTTTTAACCTCTTTGAGAATTAAATATATTGTACTACAGTGTCAGAGTCTATCTTACCTGGTTCATCCCAACTGTCCAACACCATGTCTGACTTTATGATTTTCTCTGTCTGTGTCTCGCTCTGTGACTGTGTTGTTCCATGGCTGTCCTCTTCATCTCCTACACATTGAAGGAACATTTGTTTTAAATAAAAATCTACAAATAAAAGAAGGGTATGCTAAAACATTGCATGGTCATGAAACCAAACCCACTCATCTGTGCCTAATATGCACTCCAGGAAGTAACCGGAAAGTCAAAAGGCAGGGAAACGCCAGCTGCAGCACACAGGTAGCCCCTATAGCAGGAGCTAAGCCAAGGCACGCCCCCACTCTGTTTTTTTTAAGTATTTGCACCATAAGACACACACACTTTTCCTCCCGTTTTTTGGGGGGCGAAAAGTGCGTCTTATGGAGCAAAAAATATGGTACAGTATATATTGGAGGGGGGAAGGGGGAGAAGGTTGATGGAAGATGGAAGAGGAGAAACAGTTTTCTGGAGTCTGACATAAGCAATATTTTTTATTCTTAATTTTTTATTTGTCATATTTAACATATTAACAGATTTTTATATAGCACCATCAGATTAAATAGCGCTTTAACCATTAACAATCAATAAGTCATTTAACAGTACATATTTATTTTATATTTTTCAACTTATTGGGCGAACTTTTTAATCACATTAATAAATGTTAAGCTTTAGTTGTTAAGATATTGTTGGACTGTCTTTAATTCTTTCCTATGTTGCAAACTTCTATGATACCATAGGAATGGTGGAATATGGTGATATAATGCTGCAAGTAATAATGATATATGGTGCTCTCTTGTATTATTCCAAATATTAATTATCTTCCACAAAACTCTTTTGTTTATGCATATAACATTGATTTTAAGAAACACGGATGAGTGGGTTAATGTCAGGCATCAGGATATGCTTCATCGGGACAGTTCTGCTTTTGGGGGACTGTCACATTGTCCAGCCATCCTGGAAAGTGTTTTTTTTATTACATTTCCTTTAACTTTACAGTTTGCAGCTATCGTGGCCAAGAAAGGGGCGGAGCATATGTGGGCCCTGTCAGAGTTGGTGTTAGGAGGAACCGAGGCCGGGTTTGTTACTATCAGCCTGTCATTACAACGTCACACACTGCAGTCACTTACTATAAGCCTGTCATTTCTGGGCAGGCCTATGTCCAATACACCCCTGCTTGGAGAAGTGTATATCCGCTTCCACACCCCACAGAAGATGTATATTTCATTGTGGTGAGAATTTACATCCTCTCAAATCCTCACAAATCCCTAGGGTTTTCAAACCCTGGGGATTTGCCGGGGCACACAGCTCAATGTTGACCTGGCTTTTTAGTAAAACCCCATCTAGAACCAGGCTAAAAAGACACAGGGGGAAATTTACTAAAGGTCGAGTTATAAAATAAAACTCTTGTGTACTCTTGTGTATAAAACTCACCCAAAATACACTCATCTAAACTTGCTTGGGTGAGTTTTTCCATTACTCACACACAGTTGATAGTATTCACTATGTATCGTGAATGATTCTCACCCAAAACTAGCATGTGAGTTTTCTAAAACTCACCCATAAAATCAGATCTGATTTTTGTATGCAAATTTCTGAATCTTGCTAGGCATTCATCATCCCCTAATAAATGTTATCTGGCCACAACTCTCATGTGAGAAAAACACGCCAAACAAACCTGACCAATACTGAATACTTAAACTCACCCAAAAAACACACCACTCAAAAAGAGTCACAGAGAGAAATTCACACACCAAAACTCGATCATTAGTAAATATCCCCCACAGGGTTTTAATAATACCCTGTTGAGAATGCCAGAAAAAAAGAGGTGACTTTCATGAAATACGGCAAACTCTGGCTTTTTGCTGGTAATCTGAATGAGGTATAACTGTCCAATTGCAGCTGGGAAACAAAACCCACAACTAGATCAGATTTATTGTTAATATCAGAGTTTATATGACATTTATACAGAAGAATGACTTCAGATCTGATTAGTGTTATTGTGAACATGACCTAGATTTGTACTGCTCTAGCTAACTAAATAAGGTGTGTCCTGTTAATGACAGTTTAAATATAGCCCATTTAATGTGTCTACTTATCTTGGCTGCATACTCTGAGCTATTCTTAGAAAGGATGTGGTTATTTTGGGTGTTTATTGCCTTTCCATTGTAGCATGCATATGTATATATATATATATATATATATATATATATATGTATATATGTATATATATATATATATATATATATATATATATATATATATATATATATATATATATATATATATATATATATATATATGAAGAAATTGGGGTGTTAATCGGTTTTTCAGCGCCTAGTAAAGTCACAGCCGGGGGTACCTCAAAAGGAAAAAATGAGAACAAAAACCGCAATAGTATAACACTGTTTTGACTGAGTCAATCAAGATCAGGAAAGAATCCTTAAACCAATATGCCAAGGTAGGTGTCTTATATATAAGAGAAGTTGGAGCACTGCATGCACGTATGATTAGGGTAGCAGCATACCAGATAGATGCTTGATAGCATGCCTCTCAAAGCACAGCCTCTCGCTATCTGCTTATGTCATTTAGATTCCTCAGGATTGCATGTCTCCATTCATAGTCACCAATCTTTAGGTGTTATGCCTGGGTAATTCTGCAGTAGCTGCCAGGAAACCGCTCATAACATTTGCGCTGGTGATCCAGATGGTGTGGATGCTTGTGTACTGTCCATAGATGTATAGCTGTGGCTTATTTGTTGCTGATGCTGGAAATGCAATAGTTCCCTTGTTCATTGTAATTCACTGGGGACTTGTGTAAACTCACCTCGTATTTCATTAGTAAAAATTTGCATGTTGTGGCTAAGCTGATCAACAGCTTGACATATGCGATTTATCCCCAGTGACAGGACAGCCATTCTCCTCCTGGAAATCTCTGTGGGCTTGTCTGTTATGGCGATTTTGCTCACGCATAAAATGATAGTGGAGTTCCTCTAGTGTTGGCTGTCATTGTGAGCCTGATGTTGTTGCGCCACTTGGCACGCATGGCTCCGGTGTTGCCTGCATGGAAGCTAGAGTACTGTATGTTTCCTGTTGTCCCCTGTCTGATAGTGTTTCTTCAACCAAATGCAGAGTTGGTTCGCCTTCATCTATAAAGTAATATAAAAAATGGTTTACTTATCTTTGAACCAACTGTAATAACATTATCGTATATTGCAACTGTTACAAATGCTAATATTACAAAGTGGATTGGTTGTCACACAACACGTATGACCAGTGTGTGTGTGTTGTAGAAACGTGTGTTTTTCAAAATTTTTCATGTGTTTGTGACTATTTTTTGGTATTCCTTCTCACCAGAGTCTCACATGTGGAACATTGCGACAATCTATAATGTGTGGTCTGCTTGTGCCACTATACTTAAAGTAAGCGATTACAGGTATATGTGTAATCACATACTCAGATTGTGTAGGTTGCCGTATGAGGAGGCACACATGGCAGGGGACCAGTATAAGCGGGACTTTCATGATTATCGAAGGCAAATGCTGTTTCACGCTGAGAAGCAACATTGACGGCAATTGAGCGTGCAGGAGCTGGTGGCGTCCAATGAGCGGGTGCACTTGAAGCCTTGCCAGGTGAACGCATTGGAGGTGGTGGGTTTGCCTCTGGAACTAGGTGGTAGGTTTGCCTTTGGAACCAGTGCACATGAAGGCATTGACGGTGGTGCACGTGTAGCCATTGGAGTTGGTGTACGTTTAGGCTTTGGAGGTGGTGCATGAGAAGGCATTGAAGGTAGTGGACGTTTATGCTTGGTTGCTAATGCAGCTGATGGCCAAGGAGCTGTGGTATGTGGATGGCCCAGGAGCAGAGTCATCCAGATCTATTGAAAAGTGGATAGTGGTAATTACAACATGTAATACACAAACATAACTTATAGTGTATGGTGTTTGTTAGAATAAAAAAACGAAAAATAAAAAAAAATGTATACCTGACTCCTCTGGCATGACTGTGTCCCTCCCAGGAACACCCTCCAGGCTTTTGGGGTTAAGTGCTCTCCTCAGTTGCTCCTCAAAATCCAAATAAGTAACAATGCATACTTTTCCTTTTCCTCCCCCTTTTTTTTGGTCTCCTCTTTCTCCAGTGCTGGTGAGCCACTGTCCCTACGCTGCTCTTTATCCTCATCCTCCATACACCCAGTAGTCATAATACAGGCACCCAAAAAAAGGGAGAAAATAAAAGACAAACTAACACACAAACAAGCAAGCACAGACAGACACACAGAAAAACACAAACACCCAAGCAGACACTCACACAAACACTGACAAGCGCTGGCAAACACACACCCAAACATCCAATTGCTAATGCAAACAGACAACAAAAAATTCACACACACACTTTAGACACACTCACACACAAACTCAAACACACAGCTATTACTAAGGGAAAATACTGTAAACTGAAAGTGAGTAAATAAAATAAAAACTATACAGACAAGTACAAATTACCTATAACACTAACACACCACAGACAGAAATCCCAAAATCACGCCAAAAAACTCACCATAACATTCCACAAAAAAGAACATAAAACAAAATCACGCCTAATAGTGAATACTATAACACCCACACAATTCTCTCCCAGCGAGAAATTCTCGGTCACAAATACACCCTTTAGTAAATTTCCCCCTTTGAGTCTATTAAATTTAAAAGCAAAGGCATCAGAACTGAGAGGGGGACAAGTGCCCCCATTCCCCCCAAATGTGAAAGTGTGAAGGGGTGCTCTCCCTGTTCCAACTCAAGAGCGCAGACTCCATCTACTAGAGGGGCACCATTAGGGGATGGGGGGTCTCGAGGAGGGGGAAACTAGCTTGCCCCTAAAGTAAAATGTTCTGATGTTCAATAGAAATATTCATTACAAAGCCACAGAATTGTTAGGCCTTGTTCATCTGTTACAGTGCTGCCCAATTCTGTAAGGAGTGTGCCAATACCCTAATGTATATACTGCACAAAAAGTAAACAGGCATAGCAAACATAGCAATAAAGCTATACCATAACATGTAGCATAAAAACTGCTGTGTTCTGTTCTATTTGCTATCACAGGATGCCCAGGACTTAAAGAGACTAATAAGTTATATTGCATATAATATCTTGTACACCCAAGCATCTGTAAATCTAAGTTTGAAAGCTTCCTTAATTAGCATTTAAAAAGAAATGAATATATTAACAGTGATATAATACATTTTTTTATGTTTCAAAAATATCCACATTAATAGAATTGTAAGTTAAAATGTTTACTAATTAGTATTAATATTCAGTATTTTTGCAATAATGCCAAATAGCTTGCTACAGATTTAAAGCATTGAAGCCACATACTAATTAACTGAGCATAATTTAAAAAGTTTTTTTTACATAAAGACAATCAGATATACTGTAAACAAAAAAGTAAATACATTAGTCTGCTACTCTGTCTGCATAAGTATAGATGTCTATAACACCTTCCGACCCTGCTGCGTATATACACAGTGCAGAGCTTGGGTCTTTAAGGACGAGCATCGTACATGTTGCGGGGTGACAGAATAGCGATGACAGCTGTTACTGACGATTGGCTAGTCATTTTTAGTCAATGACATTTTTAGTCAATTGTGGCTTTAAAGGGACAGAAGACTGACAGACAGGCAGACAAACAGGCTATTAACAATTGTTATTATTATTATTATTATTATTATTATTAATAATAATAATAAACATAAATTAGCAGGATCTGTATAATTTTTTTAAATGATAAAAATAATAATAACAAAATAATAAAAATAATATTAAAAAATAAATAATAAAAATTTAAAACGTTTATTTTTTATTTTTTACTCTGCTGATACAAAAGCTGGCATAGTAATCACGGAGGTGAATGAAACTTTTGCATTAAAAATTTATATTAACAATTTGGTCACAATATAATACTTCAAACATTTGACATTAGCGACATCATATACCATAGGTCACAGTCATGGGGACTGAATAATGATACAACCATATCACAGTGTATTTTTAGACTTTAAAAAGGTATATACTTTATTAATTATATTACAAGGAAGAAAATAAACAATTAATCACACTAGTGTCCAACCGGGTTGGGACAAAGATAACCCTGTCCCTATTTTGACCCTAAACTATACAAACTAACCTCTCCTGTACCTAAAATATACAGGGTGTGCGCCCTGATAAGGGCGTTCCTGTCCGGAACCCTACCCTATTCATCTCAACAGGCCCTTATGTCACCCTGATTGAGGAGTATATCATCATACAATGAATAAAAGTGTGGAAAAAAGAAAAAGCAACCAGTGTTTGTTTATAGTAAGAATTACTCTGCTCAAGAAAACATAAACTTCAAACCATAAACATGTTTTAGTTTCTGCTCACTTTTATGAGCTCATCAGGGGAACCATTTCATTAATTTACCATATATATAACATAATCCAGCAGAAACATTAAGTCTGCTTTAGATATCCAATCATCATACATTTTAATATAATTAATAAAGTATATACCTTTTTAAAGAATTTAAAATTGATATTGACATTAGTTTAATTCACGATAGCCCGCATAGTAACTGCCGTGAGTACTATGCCAACTTTTGATAAAGGAAAACCTGTAAAAAAAAATGTAAATGTTAAAAAACTTAAAGGTTAATTCCTTCCCACCCTGACAGGAAGGGTTTCATGCTACAAGGCATCAGTGGGGTCAAACTGCTCACTATACCCGTACAACTGGGGCTCTGCAAATGCAACATGGTACACTAAAACCATTTCAGCTGAATCTGCACTAAAAAAAGCCAAATGCCGCTCCTCCACTTCTAACCACTGCGGTGTACCCAAATAGTGTTTTACAATATACAGTATGGGATATTTCTAAAGTCTGTAGAATTAGGGGATTACATTATAAGTTTTGTCTTCAGGTTAACATCTGTCCAGAATAAAGTGGATTAATATGTAAAATTTGCTAAAAGGTTAAGGTTAAAATTTAACCTCACTTTGCTTTAATGAATTTGTTAAACAAACTTCCAGAGTGCTGTTTTAGATACATTGAGGGGTACAGCCGGATTAAGGTTTGTGGGAACCTCTGGGCATTAACAAATAGTACAAACATGTAAATATATAAATATATATATATATATATATATATATATATATATATTCAAAGCTTTTCCAAAATCTAGATTCTTATATTGGCTATATTGGTAGATGCCATGGGTGTGCGCACTTCAGGTCTGGATTTACAGCTAGCACCACTTGACTCTCCCTGACACAACCGATATGCTCAGCTGATCAGCTGTCAGAAACATGAACGACTGAACTAAGAGTTTCAGGGACAGTTTCCCTGCGCTCTCGGGAGCCACATGAGTCCTGGGAACCCTAAGGACCCTGGATTCTCATGGGCTCGGTGCCTTGCACATGCTGCACCAATGGTAATTCTGCCTCTTGGGCATTTGAGTATTAATCAGAATGTGACCATCCTATGTATGTACTGAGCTATTCCCTTTGGCTTCCTCATAATGCAGGAATTCTGACACCTCTCAATCCCACACAATAGCAATGAATAGCAATGAATAGCATTGAATAGCAATTTTATAGCAATTAATAGAGACCATAAACAGCAAACGGAACACCACATCCCCCAAGCACCACCCAGACAAGCACACACAATCTTAACCACTAAAAAAAAGACACTGACAACCATAGCTGGATTTTAACAAAAGGGAACATATTTATTGAATGGGGACTTACATTTATTGGGGCCAATTATTGTAATTTTAAGATTAACCTAACGATAACTTTGTAAAAACTAGGTGGCCCAATAGCAGATTAAAGTAAGGAGGGATCAGCAGAATCACTTACCAAAGAGGTCAACCGGCCTAGACCTCTTTTCCTCCTACCCGGTCCTACGGCAAGCACTCGACCCATCATACTCTGACCGCCCCGGCACCTGGAAGGTGGTCACCTAACATAAGGCACAACCGTTAGGGGTGCAGTGCCCTTGCCCTCCGGTTTGTGCTGCTTTTGGACCGGCCAAACCAAACCACACCGTGGTAACACCGCCTGCGCCAACCACTCATCTGCTCTTCCCCTCCCAATCTGCTACCGCCCCACCATGTTCCGTCTGAAAGAAAAACAACTGTTAAAGGACACGGACACAAAAGGAAAAGGGGAGGGAGGGGGTGAAATTCAGCTGCAAAATTGTGACCTTGCCAATTAAATCGATGCCTTATATAAACTACTAACAAACTCCGCCCACCCTTTACCTTATGACCTTAATTACCCAATAGCTTACTTAGCACACAACCCATTCAAGCCCACCCCCCAATAACTTTAACCCCTTGGCTGCTTGGTGCCTGCAGGATGTGGCTGCCTGCTGTTTATGCACCTGCAGCCCTATGGGGTCTTGGGTTCACCTAATATGAAAAAAGACCAACATACTTGAAATGTATTTCTACATTTAAACATAAAAACTTATCACATAAATTAAGACAATGTTATACAGTGACTAAAGATTTCATAGAAGAACCTTAACAGAATCTGACTCCCGTATACCTTATACCATAGACCGAACTCTATTGTATCCCAAACAAATCTTACTTTTTTCCACGTTTTCTACAAATCTCACATCTCACTACTCCCATTTCTCACAAAAATCCCACATCCTACATGTCTTATGCAAGTTACACTTCACCCATAAATACAATGTCTCTAAAACATTGCATGTGTCCCACAAACCTCCTATGTCCCTCACAAACATTTTATCTTTCATGTCCCCCGCAAACCTTTCATGTCCCCACAAATCTCTCATGTCCCCCACAAACCTCTCATCTCTCATGTCTCCTACATATCTCTCAATCTCCGATCTCTCATGTCCCTCACAAATCTCACATTTCCCATGTCCAACAAACCTCTTATGTCCCCCACAAATCTCTCATGTCCCCCACAAATCTCATGTCCCCCACAAACCTGTGTACTGTCTGTGCCCTCTGCACATGTGCAGATCTTTCTTTACATGTAAAGGATGAAGTGGCTGAACTCCAGCTGGAGCTGGCAAATAGGTCATGTCAGCGTGTTTTTTTTTTTTAAACTTGATTCCCGGGTATTGCCGATATTGCTGCTACGACGGTTGTTCCTCTGTTGCGTTTCTCCTGTGCTGGGGTTTCTTTTTCTCTTTCTGTATATTGTGAAAATATATGTCATGCATTTGCGTATAATTTATATTTTATCTAAATACAAGCTCAATAGTTTTGTTTACATAAGTGAGCGGTCATGACACTGCCTTCCATAAAAATTTCCAAGACAGAGGTTCAAAATCCCTATTCTTTACTAGAGTTTTGTTGATAACATTTCTACCTTTTTGCTGTGATATATTACTATATAATGTCACACATAAGTAATATATAGTCTTCACACCGATCTAAAAAAACACAGTCTCTATCCAAGCACAATGCTTATATCCCTCCTCCATCATGATTTTTCTAACATCCAGATCAATTTATTTTTTACTGTGGTTCTATATAATGTCCAGATACCAGATAAATCCAACAGGGAAGTTTTCCTATCCAAATATATTATTTTCTTTTTTTATGGCTCTACACAATTCTTCTCCATTCTTAGTGATCTTCCTTCTTCCGTACAGAAAAAGTAAACAACTATGCTGTAGTCTATTTTCATATGTGTATACAGTAGGTGAATTTTGCACTCAGAGATGTATCTTTTTAATATTTTTCAATCCTCTGATCTTTGAAGGAAAAATACTCAAAAATATTTTTCTATTCTTTTTTAATCATTTACATTTTTTCTGTCTGTGTTCTACTAGTAATTCCATTAATTATTTTAAGCAACTATCCAAAGTTTAGCCAAAGTTTGATTCCAAATTATCCATGCTGATCATACCAGTGCCTTGTGTTGGCACATTTTTCAAGAATGATTAATTTCTCAGATGTTTTTTAATTTTTTGCTACAACTGATGGTGATTCCTTTTATGTGAATTTACCATAAATACTTGTCTATGTTTCAATCTCCCATGAGCATTATCGAATACAGATGTTTTTATTGATCAATTAGTTAAAAATCTCTTAATATAAGAAGTTAAATAGAAGCAGCTTAGATTCATGTAGAAGTAAATAATCCATAAAAATATTATAAAATACCAAAAGCTTTGTCCTTTTTGTATCTGGAGTTAATGAATCAACAAAATAATTTTGTTCTTTGTTATGCAGTGTCACGTTTTGGGTTTTTTGGGATACGTCATGGGAACCCGGGGTGTAGAAAGAGTGAGCAGTGGTGAATTGGAAATAAGCAAGTTTTATGATGGATTGTGACATAGACAGAATATAAGCAATGTATGGATGGATGCAATAGTTTTGAACACAAGAGTAGTAAGTAGCTATGACATAAGATTCAGATATACTGACAGCTCCGGCTAACACAAAGGTATGCAATAAAGAACACTTTATAAAATACAGGTAAAATTTGGCAGAACCAGACTTAAACCAGAGATGTGCAGACAAAGTTTAATAATTGGCAGAACCAGACTTAAACCGTGAAATGTTCAGGAAACAGTTAATGCTTGGCAAACTTAACTTAGCTGATTTTGGATTCAGGGTTTGGATGCAATAAAGGCACAGGTAACACTGACAGCTTAGGCTGCAGGTTGGCAGGTAAACGAGAGACTGTGCTGGTAGGTAACTCTGAAGCAAGTTAGGCTTGAAGCAGGAACTGAAACAGCAGCAGAGAACACCCTGGGAACACAATCATCTGGACTAGATACCACATACAAAAAAACATAGGCTTGAATCATCTTTGTGTATTTTTAACAATGCTATAAGAGGTACAAACTAATTCAATATCTACTGACAAGTGTTTATCATTATAATAAAGAGAATTATAATGACTTTAGAGCATCCTTGTGACCATGACCAGAATCCAATACAGAGATCATCCTTTTTACCTCAACCCAATACAGACAGCATTCTAGAGCTACATTCTATGTAGGCAACATATTAGTGATTACTATGCTTTGCTGTGAACATTCTAGATCTCTTTCCACAAGTCGAATGTCAGAAGCCACTGGTGCCGTTTCTGATAGATGACACAGTGCTGGGAGAAGAAAAATTCAAAAATATAAAAATACAAAGCCCTTTCTACCACGGACATAGGAAGCCATCACCCTCAGTTCATTCAGAGATTTCAAAGATTGGCATGACTCACTATTTGGAACCACTAAGGTCTAATAATTACACCCCCTCTCCTGGAACTCAGTACACATATATATTTAAAATCATAGTCTTGTATAAATAACAGCTCCATAAATATATTATATCCAGATAAAGAGTAATAATACTCATAAAACTGTATCCACATAGTTTAGGTACTTATAGTGAAAACTGCAAAGACAAAATACAAAAATATACCAGCTTATACCGACTATATAATATAGTAGCAGTGCCAGTAGTGGGAGAGACATAAATCTAATCTCACAGAGAGGAAACAGAAAAATATATACATTAAAAGAAAGCACTGTAATGGTTGCACCTCATTAAGTTCTTTTGGATACACAATTTGCGGTGTATGTTTCCACTATGCTTCTTATGTTCAAAGCAGTTCTAGCAGGTCTGTGCCAAACAAAAATGTTCAGGAAAAGTCCTACACGTTTTGCTAATACCTCAATGTCTGATTTCTGCCCAGTCCAGGGATGGGTAAATTAGAATCCAGTATTAAGGTGCTGTTACACAACTCAGACATTTATAGCAACTGGGGCTTCTTGGTAAGAGATGTCAGTTTTCATGACAGTCTGTTATGCATCTACCACAGACATAGCATGGCATCACTCTCATTTCATTCGGAGATTTTAAATATTGGTCTGATTGTATGATGCCATAAAGCACGGACTGCTTGATATATAAACTTCCTTTGCAGAAGGGTAGGGTAGGGAGCCTTGTTTTTCTGATCCCTGCGGGAAACTAATAATTGATCAATGGAGTATAGACTTATTTTAGGTTAGCATTTCAGTCACTCCATCTGGTTGTACATTATAAACTACGGTGTTGACTGCTGTTGAAACGCCACACACACAGAATATGGCAAACCCTTTTTCAAAGACCTCGGGTGATGGATAGCAGCCATGATGGATTCTCAAAGAGAGATGTTTCAATTTGCCTGTCTTTCAATTTAATAAACACATACAGGTAGCAAAACTTATTACAACAGGTAAAGGTAGAATTAATATGCTCATAAAACATATTGACACCTTTAATAGCATCCTTGAATTCTGCCATGGTATCCGGACAGAATATCAAAATGTTGCCAATTTACATAGTGTACATATAAATCTGTGTGTAACAAAGCGGGTTCCTCAAAAATAAATCCTGTTCCAAAAAATACATGAATACATTAGCTTTATGTGGCATTATGATGCCACAGGCATATTGAACACGCTTGAAGAAATACATTTCCACATTATCTCCATGTGTGCCATGTCAATAGTACACCAGTAACACCACAGCTCATAATTTACAATATACACAATTTAAACAGAACTTATTAGATAATGTTCGCCTTAAAGCAGTCTCTACTTCAAGAGATCCATTATTTATTCCCTGCAGGGATCGGAAGAAACAAGGTTATCTACCTGGGTCACACACTTCTCCAGGGGAAGTTTATTTACCAGTCAAGCAGTCCTTGTACTTTGGCCCATCATACAGTCAGACCAATCTTTGACATCTCTGAGTCAACTGAGGGTTATGCCTTGCTATGGCCATAGTAGAATTATAAAGGATTTTGTATTTTTATATATTTTTTTTTATTTTTCTTCTCCCAGCACTGTGCCATCTATCAGGATCAGCACCAGTGGCTTCTGACAGTCAGCTTAGGGTTACCATGGGGACACCTGGTCGCTGACACCCTCAATTACAGCATCTGTAATAGGTCAGCATATGGCAGCAGCTTACTTAGGCCTAGACTTCCAAACCCAGACTGGGGTTCTGCCACTCCACTTAGAAACAGTATCAGCAATAGAGAAAAGTATGTACTGCACTAATTTGGTCAGTGAATTAATCAAGTTAAAGGCTCATAGACAGGTGTTAAATAAAAAATAAAATAACATTTTATGAAGATTCAATATGAAAATATGGCAATGAAATACATACATATGCATGGACCTCTTACTTATCTGATAAATTGATCAAACAGCACCTGGAAGCAAACCTAGTTCAATAATATGGTAGATTTTGAAACAATCTTTAATGCACAGGCCAGGTTGTAAGGGGCAGGTCTCATAATGGTATATCGTGTCTTTCCGAATACCAATCTTGGAACACATCGCTTTTGTGTCCTTCCCTTCTTTGATGTTTGGGGAACCTCTGGGGAAGTGTTGCCCTGGTACTATCTATGATGTCCTGCCATCAGATGTACTGGGGCCCCCCTCTTCATGGTTTACAAAAATGAAGGCCTTGATAACAGCTTCCTGAAACCCTGGCCTGTTGATTTTTTGTACATGGGCATTGTACAGTGCTGTTTGAATGATGTGTACAGAAAGTGTACCATACATTTGATTTGCACATGGCACTGTACGGTTTTAGTACCTGATCAGACAAGTCTACCCCCCATGTACTTAATAATAATCCACGATGAGGGTTTCAGTACTTGTACCCAACATCGGGACAGGGCTATCACCATGCACTGTTGTCAACATAAGAACATCTCTCTTGTCCTTATACTTGACACAGAGTACATTGTCATGGCATAATGTGCTGCTTATGCCTTCTCAGTGTCTGCCCAATCAGCATCTTAGGGATGCTTTTGTTATTCTTGCGCACTGTCCCGCATGCCACAGTGCTTCTGGAGTGCAGGCTGCCATAAAAATTGTCCAGGTATAGATGGTATCCCTGGTCCAGCAGTGGGTGCACCAAGTCCCACCAAAATTTCCCACTAATTCTGAGTAAGGGGGGACATTGTGGGGGTTCAATTCGGGTGTCCCTCCCTTCATAGATTCTAAATCTATGCGTATAGCCAGATTCACTTTCACACAGCTTGTACATCTTCACGCCATATCTCGCCCGCTTGCTTGGCAGGTACTGGCGGAATTGTAATCTGCCCTTAAAATGCACCAGTCAATTTTCATCAATTGAAATCTGTTTTTTGGGGGTGTATGCATGGGCAAACTTTTTGCTAAAATGTTGGATAAGGGGTCTAAGTTTATATAAGCAGTCAAAATTGTGGTCATCTTGGGGTGGGCACAGGGCATTATTGGTAAAATGTAAAAACCGCTGAATTATTTCAAAACGGGTCCTGGTCATGGCCATACGCATCATTGGGGAGTAATATAAAATTTTGGTGCTTCAATAAGACTGTACAATGGGTTTTTTGACTAACCGCATATGGCGAACAATGCCACAATAAACACAAATTTCCCTCTTACTGGAGGTCCATCTGAGGGGCTTGGCATGAATAGAAGTGGGATCTTGGGTAATGTATTGCTCTGCATAAATATTGGTCTGCGTCACCATTAACTGCACAAAATCAGGGGAGAAAAAAATATTAAAGTAATCAATGTCCCTAAACCCTGAAGCATCAAACTGACTCCCTGAGTTTGCAGTGAAATCAGGGACCTGGGGCAAATAGTGTTCAGGGGTGATCCATAAGGGGTCAATTCTACAGCTCTTTGTCTCCTCCTGGTTCATATATAGGGTCAGGAGGGTCCTTTCTGGGGTAAAAGGGCTCCTATTCACACACACAGCAGGTTAGGAACAATCACCAGTCCAGGGGGGGGAATTCACTAACTGACGAATTGTGCAGAGAATTCATTTCATCAGCGTTCGTCAGTGATATAAATTCGTCAATGACTGGTGATGTATAGTATTCAGTAAGTGACGAATTGTATTGACGANTTGTAATGGCTGACGAATGCTGACGATATCCCATTGACGAAAAACGGGTATTCNTCAGGTGATATTGCACTAAACTGACGGATACACTGACGATTTTCAGTAAAATCGTCATGACGAATTCTCATACTGAAATCACCATGGCCAATTAGAAGTCTGGTTACTAGTAATTATTGTTAATGGAGTGCAATTTATGGCACATAAGTCTAATAACAGTGTAACAGTAACGCTGGTCAGTATCTGTGTGCAAAATGCAAAAATAACGTATTCTCCCTGCATGCAAATACTAACATACATTTTACCTCTTCTGCAATTCAGCATGGTTTTGCCCACTTGAAAAATCTTTCGATTGGGACTATTTATCTTATAGTGTATGGTCAGCTATAGTTTCATTTTACAGACTGGAGAATGTGAGCTCGAATCGGATTGGTTGCTATGGGAAACATCTCCACTTTTCAATATTCCTGCAATCTCACCGTTTACTAAATTTTGTCCCTAATGGTAACTATTAATCTTGTGAATTTGAAGCTATTGCAACAAATATCTTCTCTTGAATAAGTGAGTAAGTGAGCAAATAATCTGTCAATCTTAGTGCGGAGGCTCATTCATAATTATAACTACTCTCTCCCATCTAAGGGATAGAGAAAAAATCTGTACTCAAAAAAGTGGGTTGCCATTAGCCTGTTTTGTGCACTTTTGACATTGTGTGGCCTAGGATTGTTTTATTAATATTTCTTAAGTGGTTTTATATTGAATAAACATTTGATTTAACATTGATACTTGTTTTTGGTCTTGCAAGTCCTAATTTTTCAGATATGCAAAATAGCGCTCCTTTTCTTCTTCTGTGTGGGTTTAAATCTGAATAGATTTTACTCATCAGAGATATATATATATATATTTATAGTAAGTTATAGGAAGACAAGGGCCTATATTTACTATGCAAGGAGATTGAAAAGTAGGGATGTTGCCCATAGAAAGCAATCAGATTCAAGATTAGTTTCATTTTACATACTGGAGAATCTGATTGGTTGCTATTGCAACATCCACACATTTCAATCTTCCTGTAGTCTCCCTGCTTAGTAAATTTAGGCCAAGGTCTTTCTAAAATTGACAGTGTGCATGTATAGTTGAAGAGGTTCATCAAATGTTTCAACAATCACAATGCAACTGTATTATTCGAAAATATCTGCCACAAAATTTGCTATTAAGTAACCAAAGATTTTATTTTCAATACTTTCTTTTAATTTAAAAATTTTTTTTTATTCATAGTTGCCGTTATCCTGCAAAAATGCAAAAAAATCTTCCACTCTAATAAGAAATATCTGCAAATACAGTTGTAACCAACCCCAAGTCCCCTTTGAGGTACCTCATGTATAAGCTAAAGTAAAAGTTAACAAGTATGTTGCGACCAAAGTAGGAGTACATAATTATAATCTAATATGGGGAAAATTCTTTGTAATCCAACAATATAGAATGTAAACTTCTATATTTAGGATCGAAGGAGATCCCATAGGTTGAACTTGATGGACTGACGTCTTTTTTCAACCTCAACTACTATGTTACTATGTTACTATATCTTTAATATTTGGTGCAAGGCAGCAGTAAAATTAATGCAAACTATAACATGGAGAGCAGGTACTCTGACTAGTAACGGCAATTATATAAATAAAAGAGTGGCACTGGAAATTCTGAGAGTTATATGAATTCACTTGAATACAATAACAATATATTCACCAATATAATAATGCACTGTAATAATCATTCAAATATTAATAAAATTCAGCAATATATCAATTAATTTAATTATACTAAACTCAATTTGACACCCTATAAATAGCCGCTGCTACAGAAAAGATATAAGGGACCAAACTCCAAAAGAAAGGGACCAAAAGGAAATTTTTTTTAAACACAGACAATAAATAAGTATCAAAAATCGATATATTTATTTGTAAACCCAACAAACATAGAATAAAATAAAAATTCAAATGTAATAAAATTGCGGGTTCCCTGAGAATTTTGCAAAAAAACTAAAACTAAGTCATTAATTGGTATATTCAATAATTATTCTTCTATAGATATTACTTAATGTTGGCAAGAAAATGTATAAATATGTATAGCACAGCTCAGGACAGTTAGAGCTTATCCACAACTATTAAAAAGCTATTGTACATGTAAATAATAGATACTTACCACCACTGTCAAGAGTCTCCAGTAAAGGTCCTGACGACTCCTGCTTGAACAGTCAATCTCTGCAAATGAAAATGTAAAACACTACTATTTGTTCATATAAATCATAATAATGATTTAGTAGAACTGATTAAAAAATTTCCTTTGGTTTAGGAGGTGCTGGGCTAGGGATCACAACTATTTTGTCGTAGGAGAACCTCACATATGGGAACATATGAAAGAAAACGTTACAACACAACATACATTACAGCATGCCATTTAAACATACATGTCAGATCAACTTGTGGGTTGGAGCGTGGCTTTTGCGTAACAGAATGCTTTCACCTTGGTAGGCCTAGAGTCCCGGGCCCGGTCATCTGTCCAACCCCCAGCAGTGGGCCGGCATCCTGTACTGGTGCGCCGGCCACTGCCGGCAGCCTGCATAAAATCACAGACACCATTATTGGCGTCTATGTGACTTTAAATAGGCCTGACAGCCTCCCGCAGTGACGTCGCGACGTCATGACGTCACAATGTCCTGGCTTTATGTGGGGGGCCCGGCCGCCGGGGACTTTGTGGGTCCCGGGCCTGGGCGATCGTGGCGGCGGCCCTGCACCTTGGTAAACCGTTTGTAGTCCTGGAAGTATTTTTTACATGTCTCTGTAGACCACACTTGAACTCCAACAGCAGTGACTCGAGAAGCATTGATCCTAGCCAGAGGAGTTAAATTTTATTAGTTAAAACATTATTAGAGATGAGAGATGATGTTTCATATCCCTAATAACAGTGTAACAGTAACTGTGGTCAGTATCTGTGTGCAAAATGCAAAAATAAAGTATTCTCCCTGCATGCAACCACTAACATTCATTTTACCTCCCCTACAAGTCAACATGGTTTTGTCTACTCATAAGTAAGTCAATTGTTCGTAAAGTCTGGATCTGGTCTATTGTTATTACACATTCCTTATTGGTGTTGTATGTAAAGTGTGTATGTCAACCAACATAACATTCTAGATATGTGTTATGCAGCAGTTGTGTATTATTGGTGCATGTGCAACCGGGGGACAATATGGTTCTGTACAAACATCACTATTCATTGAACTATATGCTACTGGCTGAGTAGTGGGAGCAAGAGGGATTTGGTCGGGTCAGTTAATGAAAGAATTACGTTAGACATGAAGGGGACATAGATCACTGCTACTTGACCAGCTTCCAAAGAAAGGTAACAGGTACACACCAAATAGATAATACTACAGGTGTGTTTTGGAGTTGTGTGTGTGTGTGTATGTATATGTATGTGTGTGGTGATTTTGCCTACCTTGCACCAGCAAATCATTCTCCTCCTCTGTGAATTTGGGTCCCCTTTTTGCCACTGCAGCCTGATCTTAATCCTCCTTCCCTTCCTCAGTGTCAATGTCATTTTACATTGAAGAAGAAAAAACTAGAACACAACAGAAAACTACAAATTGACGATATTTTAACTAAGAAGGCAAAACTGTCACCAATTGAACTACTTCACTATAAAAAACAACAATGAACAATAAGTACCAAAAAACACAACAAAATCTACAATGTAAATAATTCTAAACTAACTAGACAAAACTGTCACCTAACTAATAACAAGAAAAAAAACCAACAATCAATAATACAAATAAAACAGTCAATTTAAAAAAAATCAACCAACAATAAAATAAGTACAATACAAAAATAAAAATAAAACAAGCAGTGACACAACTAAATAAATGAAACAAAAATATGAAAATTAAAACAATAATACAAATAGACAAATATTAAACGAAAAAACCTGCAAAAGCGGGACTGTCCCGCTCAAAGCGGGACACTTGGGAGGTATGATGTATGTATGTCCCAGTCCTGTTTCCCCCCTGTATTTATAATCACAGTCCTGATTGTTACCCTCTATGTTTTCTCCAGTTCTGTTTTTCAACACTGTATGTTTTTCACGTATGTATGTCTCAGTGGTATATTTACTAAGCAGGGAATTTGCTGGGGAATTGAAAAGTGGGGAAGTTGCCTATAGCAACCAATCAGATTTGAGCTCTCAGTTTCATTTTACATACTGGAGAATGTAAGCTCGAATCTGATTGGTTGCTATGGGCAACTTCCCCACTTTTCAATTCCCCAGCAAATTCCCTGCTTAGTAAATATACCCCTCAGTCTTGATGTTTTTTCCCCTGTATGTTTACCCCAGTCCTGATATTTCCCCCCTGTATGTATGCCCCAGACCTCTATATTTAAACTGTATGTATGCCACAGATAGCTCTGTATGTATGCATCCAGTCTTGTTTTTCTACTTTGCAGATATGCCCCAGTCCATGCGTCTGTGTGTCTGTCATTGCTGAGCTATGGATGTGTGTGTCTCAGTGGGTAAAGCGCTGACCTAGGATATAAGAGCAGATGTGACTAGTTGCCAACCCTTTTTTTCTGACGCTCTCCACCCCAACTATTAGGCACCCATTGACAACAGCTGAAGCGCGGCAGTCTCACAAGGTCACAACAGTGCACAAATGGCCAGTGTGCTTTATGGTATTCTTGTGCCTTAATAAAGATCAAGGATTAAATTTATTGGCAGGCAGGTTAATAACACTGCCGATGGACCCATTAATCTGGGCACAGGAGTAAAAATAGGAGGACCAGGGGCATATAAGGGAAAATTGTTAGAATAGTTGCATACAGGGGGAAATAAGAGGACCTGCATGCATATTGGGTGAATTAGGAGAACCAACAGAATTTAGGGGGAAATGGGAGGACCAGGGACATACAGGCAAAAACAAAAGGGTGTGGGGGGGCATACATTTAGAAGCAAAAGAAGCACTAGGGGCATACAGGAGGAAATAGGAGGATGTATACATATAAGAGGAAATAGGATCTTGAAAACTGATCCAAAAAAGTTTTTTTTTTTAATATAATGGAATTTTTAACAGTGTAAAAGTAATGCAAGTAAATGCAGAGATCATGCACTTTTATATGTTCTTTATTGCTCTTACGCCCCTTCCCCATTTCCACTGAGAGGACATACTAGTGAAAAAAGTGTATTTTCAAATTCTGGATCAGTTCCTCAATTTTGTACCCTAGTGATTATATACTTGTGGTGTCCATGTTGGTATTGCAGCAAATCCAACTTACTTCCTTGCGAACAATACCCAAAAAGGTCCAAGTATAATTTCTTCAACAAAATCAAAACAATTCAATGTGGTCATGTCCAATCATACATGCACAACTCCAATATATATGAGTGGGGATGTTTGTGTTTTGTTTATTTAAAACCTAACTGGGTAGATAATTGTTACATTATGTAACATGTACATTTAAATTTATATCTATACATTTATTGTATTTGGGTAACAGAAGTTCACCATTTCTGGTAATTCTGGTCTATCTGGTTTGACTGCTCAATTTACCTCAGACATCTATATTTAGTGCTACCACACCTCTGTCTTCTCCTCTTACAACTTCCCTGTTTACCTGACAGATATTTTCAGTAACAGGCAAGACATGAGACTGCTGCTGATTTTTACTATCAAAAAGGCTGTAGACAAATACTACTTAAAATGCTCATGATATCAGTGGGGGTTTATCAAACCTATCTATCAATAATAACAGGTTCATTATTCTTCTTGGTGTTAAGAACGTAGAATACAGTTCTAATCTCACAATTCTTCTGCAATAACCAATAAAGGAGGACCACTAGTGATAGCAGACAGCTATTTTCAACATGTTGGAGAGACCTCTTGATCATCCATTCAGTCAGGTCAGATATTTAATTGCATTATTATAATTTAATTTTAAAGCTCGATCACTTTGTAAAATCTCTTGGTATGTTTGGGTGATGTCAGTTGTGGGATTTTGTGTTTCCCAACATCATAGGATTACGATTTAACTTTAATAGCCTACTAGAAAAAAAACTGAAGGAGTACTACTTTCTCATTCACTGTAATATATACATTCCATTGCTCTTGTACCTCCTGCCATAAAAATGCTAAAAGGAGAGTACTTTGAATCCAGATCAGTCCCGGGAATGTAACGCTCATTCATGTGCTGCTTCCATGAATTCTGTTTTATCAGTATTTATAATGTTTAAATGGAACACAATTTTTAATGAACCAGTTAAAAAAGGTTAATTAAAGATATGTTTAACAATGAGGGGATTTCAGACATAAATATATTTAGGATTATCAAATATTCACTTAAAAATCAGGCTTTTATTAAACATTTGTGCTACGCAAAAATTCCTGTACCTGCTGCAATTAACAATAATGGAAAAAAGTCTGCAGCTATGAAATCAAATGTCCGTTTTATTTAAGCACCCTGCTAAACATGTATAGCTTTGAGCAAAGTGGGGAGATGGGTAATGTGCATACACAAAAATATATCAAGGATTTGTAAAATAACATGAAGGTTAGCAATCGGTTAGCAATCGATAAATAATAGTAAAACAGGTAGAATATTGAGATGACAGAGGGAGTTAAAATCATTTTATTCTTGGGGTTCCTACTAGAGATGTTCACTGACGCCCGTGTTTTGGTTTGGGTTTTGGATCTGTATTAACTTTGTGTTTCGGTTTTGGATCTGTATTTTTTGCAAAAATTGGTTAAAAAATGTTAAAATCGTATAATTTGGCTCTTTATTGTTCCTGTATTATTATTAACCCCATTAACATTAATTTACAGATTCTAGTCAATTTTGAGAACCTCACAAGTAACAATATTATTTTCATACAGCAGATATAACTGATGGGAGGCTATTCCACTTATCAACTACCCTTTTAGCGAAGTAATTCGCACATTTCCCCTAAACATACCACGCTCCAGTTTACTTTATATGCATGCCCTTGCATTCTATTACTTCTTTTTCTCTGAAATATGCCCCCTTCTCCACCACCTGGTGATATCCCTTGATATATTTTAAAGCTGCTATATACATATAATTATATGATACACAATAGCATGCAGTTCCCTTGGCATGGCTCTTATCTGTGAGGGTCACTGGGCTTAGAAGGGTCCACGAAGGCACAGGTCCACACACCCTAGCTCGTCGTGATCAAGCCATCACCCCTCCTGCAGCCCTCTTTTCCAGCCATCATGCCTCCTGCACCCCCTTTTCCAGCCATCCCCACTTCTGCACCCCCTTTGCCAGCAATCACCTATACTGTACCCCCTTTTTCAGATATCACCCCTCCTGCACCAACCATTTTCCAACTATCATCGTAGCACCAGGACCAGAACAGTACCTTACTAAGCCTGCACATAAGTTGTTGACTCATGTTTGCACTGCTGCAAAGCTCATAGCAAGAATTGTAAAAAACTATTTACCCCGACTATTTACCCTTCCAGCAACTATTAAAAGGCTATGATATATCACCTCACTGGGGTTCCGGACAAGTCTTTTGCATGATATAGTTTCTTCCTTTCACTGGTTCCTGTAGTTGCACCACATTCTTCCTAGTACATATTAAGAGGCTCTTTCTGGGTGTTCTCTCCCTGCTTCTACCTTTTTCTGCATTTTTCCTTTCTGTGCTTCTACTTTTGCTCTTCCTCTTCCTTTCTTCCTCCCCATTCTCTCAATTACCTTGATGAAATATTGTGTCCTAGTTGCTTGTGTCATATGGGGTTCTCAGGGGTCTGTTTCCTGTTCCCTTCCTGTTTGTGATTTCCCTACAAAATATAAAAACATAGATTTTTATTGTATCAGAATTATGTTTCAGCCAAAATTTATATTCTTTATAAGGGAGAATACTTTGCTTTTGCTCAATGAACACAGATACTGACCAGCATTGCTTTTAATATGAGTTTTCAAACTCTGGGTCACCCGCTTTTTTTTTAATTTATAAAAAATCCTAAGCATTTAAATCTATATATTAAAAAGACCTGAGCAAAATGTACGGCAATAAAACGTTTCATATCTACACATGTTGAAGTGTTAAGCTGGGCACACACGGTAAGATAAATTGTTCCAATTTAAGGATTTTTTTCAAGAGTGGGCAAAACCATGTTGAATTGCAGGGGAGGCAAATTGAATTAGTTGCAATCAGCATTACATGTGAGAGATGATGTTTCCAGCACAAGTCTAATAACAGTGTAACAGTAACACTGGTCAAAAATAAAGCATTTTCCCTGCATGCAAACACTAACATTCATTTTACCTCCCCTGCAGTTCAACATGGTTTTACCTACTCTTGAAAAAATCCTTAAATTGGAACAATTTATCTTACCGTGTGTGCCCAGCTTTATACTTATGTATATGAGGCTTGATCTGGTGCAGGATTATAGGAGGAAGTGCAAGTTACTGCTGCACTGAAAGCTGCAATAAAAGGTAATCCACTCTATCCAGGCTTGTAACAACTTTCCACATTAGGGCCTGATTGTGCTTGCAAATGTGCGTGACTTGATATCACAATGTACAGTATGGACGTGCTGGTATTTCCTAGCAGGGGCTGGCAAAAGTCCACATCCATGGCTCATAAGTACTGGGAGGTTTTTGGTAAACTAAAATCACAAATCACAATGGGCCAGATCTTTAGGAACTTAAACTGATTGCAACTAATTACATTTAACTCCCCTGCAATTCATTATGGTTTTGCCCATACTAAAGCTAGGCACACACAGTAAGAAAAATCGTTCCAATTGATAAATCTTTCAAACATCGATCGATTTTCTTTGAAAGATCTTTGAAAGATCTTTCCGTGTATGAAGGATTTATTTTTTCAATCGGCTGATATTGTTCAAAAACGTCAGCAAACAATTTTTTGATCTTTTGGCCTGCAGAAACTAAAATCATTTTTTAGGTAAAAAAATCATTCCATGTGTACCCACTTGCAGTAATTCTGCCATTAANGACCACTTTAGAAGTATAAACCCCCATGCCATCAGTCGCCAGAGAGGGCTCATGCAGCCTGCAGAGGGTGGTAAAAAGACACCAGGAGAGAGTAGAATTACCCACATGTACGCAATATGTTATGATTTAATGATACTGACCTGCGTTATTGTTACACTGTTATTAGACTGTGGCTATGAAACATCATCTCTAATACCATTTGCAACGTGGTTTTGCCCACTTGTGGGTAATTAATAGTATGTAAAGTCTGGATCTGGTCCATAGTTTTTGTTATTGTTGAATCAACACTGATTACGTAAACAGATTTTTTTAAGTGTGTAGTCCCCTATAAACAATGCGTATCCATGTCACGGCTGGTCAACCGTGTAATAATCTCAAGTGTGTATTAATCAATACACTGCTCATTGATTAACACACACTTGAGATTATTGCATGTATGACAATGGATATGTATCCAGGCTGGTACACATTGTGTACTGATTACTGTTAATGCTCCTTATGGATAAGGATGGAACACTTAATATTTACTAATGACACATGCTTTTTTGTGAGTATAAAAACATAGATATCAGGATATATTGGGTCAAGAAGGGCCCAATACATACATGTAAATGCCTCAAGCCAATGTGGTTTTAAGATGGAAATAAGAAATCAATGACCTGTGTTATATTTCCTACATGTAAATTACTTTTGTTTAAACAATCTATGTTTACTAGAGTCACAGCATCAGCTCCATACATTCTACAAAAACATAGGGTCCTAAATTTACTAGGGAGGGAGATTTCAGGGAGATTGAAAAGAGGGAATGTTGCCCATAGCAACCAATCAGATTTGAGCTCACATTCCCACTTTTCAATCTCCCTGATTAGTAAATTTAGATCCAGGACACAGAGGGGCCGATTCAATCCCGCGCGAAGACGGGAAAAAACGCGAAGTGCGCTTTTTCCCGTCTATTACGGGAGTGAAACCTCGCGGAGTTTTGTTCGCACCTCTATGAGGTGCGAACGAAAAAACGCGAGATTTTCTGCCTTACGCTATTTGCGTAAGGCAGAAAACTTCGCGCCTAACGGATTGAATCGGCCCCAGAGAACAGTAAGAATTTAAGCAAGACATT
>JABWIB010000464.1:97084-107321 GCA_016617825.1 Platyplectrum ornatum
TGTAAGGCTCCACAAGAAAATTGTTCATACAGAAGTTACTCATTAAGTAATAAGAAGAATCAGGGCTGCCAAAAGAAGTTCTGAGCCAAGGTAGAACATATATATATATATATATATATATATATACAATATATATATATATATATATATATAGTATATATATCTATGGACATAGATCCCATAGATCTATTGACATAGATCCCTGATGATAGAGACGTAAAGTCTCTGAAACGTTGGAACTTATGATGGATCTGTTACTTTAAATAAATGTTGTCATGTTGAACTGCGGCCTGGTAGTGCCGCTACTTTTCGCACTGGATATATATATATATATATATATATATATATATATATATATATATCCAGACTAGAACAATTACATCATAGACGAATAAATTGTGAGAAGGGAATATTTTGTTTTCACTTTTGGCAACTAGAAAATTCTATGTAGCCATTTGAATCCACATCATTAAAGAAGTAATAGTAGATTAGTAGTTCTTAGTAGATCTGTGTGGATCTTAGTAGAATTTTAGTCTACTAAGATTAATACTTCAACATTCATCCTTTAAGGATGTGAATTTGAATGGCTGACAAAATATTTCCTCTATTTATTCTTCAATTTATTTGTCTAAGATATAATTGTTCTAGTCTGGAGAAATATGATGCTATCCCCCAAATTGCTAAAAGAAAGATGTGATAAAGCTAGAAATAAAGATAGAGGGTCCCGCTTGGTATATAAGAACACCAATTAACAAGAACGCTAAAGAGAAACAGGGTCTAATATGTCCATTTATAACTAATTTCAATAATGCTAATGGTCAAATTTGTAATATCTTATCTAAATATTGGCCTATCTTCAATACTGATCCAAAATTGTCACATATTATCCCTTCTAGACCTAACATTGTGTTTAGGAAATCTAGAACTTTAAAAACAAAGCTAGCAGCAAGTCACTTACAACCGGCACAGACTAAAAATAAGTCCAATAATCCATTGGGAGTTTGGGATATTACGGGTATTACCCCTGTGGAGGGTATAAAATATGAAAAACGTTGTTTAAAAATGTTGATAATTCTCATGAATTCAATATCAAAACATACCTAAATTAAAATAGTGTATTTGTAGTGTATTCACTAGAATGCCCATGTAGTCTATCCTATATAGGTAAGACCACAAGAGCTTTCAAAGCACCTAACACCTAGAAGTATCTTGATTAAACTCTGAACCACACCCAAAAAGGTTTACAAATTAAAGCCATTGGGGGAACTTTACCAAAGGTCGCGTTTGATTTCTCGCCTGAGCGTGTCGTATTTTAGATTCTCACTAGGCATCCATCAACCCCTAATACATTTTATCTTACATACCTTTTTTGCATGTAAGTGTGCTTGTGTTTTTTATTTTAAACTCAAAAACATGTTCTACACGTTTATTCTTAAACATAATATTGTACTAAACTGATTCGGTCTGAATGTATCATTCAAACTAGATCCTTCTGTAAGTGTGACCTTTATGTGTTTTTTGTTTTGTTGTACTTTATTTATTCCTATATTACAATTAATCATCTCGATTATTGTAATCATTCACATACTAAAGTCAGTTTTCCTACGAAAATTTTTTCATGATATAATTAAATTAACAACTTTGATTTTGACACAATTGTGTGATATTATTTTGTAAAGGTAACAAAACCTTTACACATTTTGTTCATGTGTATTACACATACAACTGTACCATTCTTGGTATTAATTATAAATAAGGAAACAATATGCAATTCTTCACATAACTAATCTTTGCTTTGTTTGAAACAAGACAAAATCGCCAGGGTGAGAACAGAAACAAGTCGATGCTAGAAATAAAACTCGCACAAAAATACAAAACTCGCCCTGAAACTCACACTCAAACTCACCATAAAACTTGCCGAAACTCGCCAGCGAGTTTTAATCAGCTCAAAACCCGCCTTTTAGTAAATATGTAAACACACTAAAAAAACACACCACGTACAATAGGCGAGTCACAGAAAGAAATTCAGACATCAAAACTTGACCTTTAGTAAATTTCCCTTATTGAATTTATTGCTGCAGATATTAGAAGGGGGGGGATAGACTTACGATCTTGTCGCAAATGGAGAAATATTGAATTGTGACATTTAAATACTAGTTTCAAAAAGTTTAAATGGAGGGTTAGAAATTGCCCATTTTTCGTAAAGATCATGCATTCCATTGAAAGTATACTATAAATCACAATTTATATGTAATGTCTGACCATATGTTTGCAGCATGCAGCATTATTTATGATAGCATTGTTTGATTATATATTTATTATTATGTAGTACCAGCTTGATAGTAAATGAGGTCCTGATGTCTGACTTGTACAGCGAATACAAAAGATGGTTGCATTGTCTGTGCAATTGAAGTTCAGTCATACAGGTTCTAAAAGTATATCTTCCCCTCTTTCTACTCTCTTTTTTCTTTCTTTTTGAGATTACAGAGGAGGTACAGTATGTCAGCCAAACACATTTAACAGCTGAGCTCCTTTGAACTGTCTGGAGCTAGGCTGTTAACTGCCCCCTCACACAAACATCCTGCATTCACTGCTCAGTGTTCAGCTATCAGAGACATGACAGCCGATCACCTGAGCAAGTAGTTACAGTAGTTACAATGTCCACAACCACCCCCCTGTTGTCTGTTCCCCTAAAGGAAAAAAAAAAAAAAAAATATATATATATATATATATATATATATATATATATGGATAAATAATTAGATATAAATATATATATAAGGATAAATAATTATATATATATATATATATTTTTTTTTTTTTTTTTTTTTTTTTTTTTTTTTTTTTTTTTTTTTTTTTTTTTGTTTTTTTTAACTGTGCACGGTCCGGGTCTAGGTAAATTGTATAGCGTTTACTTCGCTCTCGGCGGTATTGAGTAGAATACAGGGGGAGCTGATCCAGAGGAGTTGTACTTATACTTATTTTAGGTGCGAGTGTAGAGCTGAGCAAAACCATGTTGCAATGTGAGGGATGCAAATTCATTGTAATTTTAATATATACACAGAAAACACTTTGACTTTGCGCACAGATTTAACAATCTGCATAGCTTCATGTTTAATGAGTAATTTATAAAGGAGCTAGGAGACTTCATTCTACTCTAATTCTGTTTTAACAGTTTATACTTGCCTCCCCTACAGTCAGGGTTTCATTTTGTCCAGGTCTACACTTGCACCTGTTTTGCCCTTTCTCTCAATCTCTGGATCAGCCATAGGGTTATTTCTTTTTTTTTTCTCAAGACATTAATTTTTGTCAATCACCAGGGTATTTTTATCCAAATAATAACATCACTTAGCTCTGATGGAGGCTGCAGAGGGATTGAACAGCGTATTATTATTTTTTATTCCTCTGCTACATTTCTTTAAAGCAACCCTGAAACTTTTGTTGGTGGTGTGGCCTGGGGAGCACAAGCCCCTCTGCCCTCCAGCCCAGCAAGCCACTGTCTACCAGTCTAGATTTATGACACACTGCTATTTTATCTTTGCATGAGATGGTCATTTTAAGGTATGAGCCTCAGTTGAGTATATATTTAAAGAATATTTATTATATATTAAATATTTATTGAAGTAGTAGGATGTATTAGCAAAATTGGGGACATAAATAAAAAAATTACAATGACAAATTACTATAAAAAAGGATCAAACAACATAAATTAGTCAAGTTTATTTTTCTTGTTTTTTACTTTCTAGCTTGATTATTATAGGTCAAATTTGTATACTGAAATGTTTCAAGTGTGTTTTTTAAATATTAACAAAATATAACTAGGCAAAGCATTTCATAAATGAATTACACAAAAACAAGTGGCTATTACCAAAAAAGAGGCTGCTGTTTGCTCTTATTAATTAAAAAAGGATAAGTAAGTAACTCAATATTATTTTGTCAGGGTGCTAAGAAATATTACTGTGTAATATAGAGATATTGCTAATCAGCCAACAGTACTACAGTAAAATAGTCCAAATCAGTAGGACCATATATATAGCTTAGATGACAAATTCAAATCAATATACCTTTCATCAAATGCTTTCAAACTAAGACTGTACTCTGATCCTTGTGGTACACGTGTCGATAAGATGTCACCTGATTACTTTAGACACATGGGAGTGTTTATATACTACTTTAAAACTATGTACGTTGACTTTCGGTGCTCTGTCAACACAAAAAAGTGCACAGGGCTCAGCTAGAAGCTCCTTCGTTCCTCAGCTACCCTATACCCTCAAAGGGCACTAGAGCAGCCAGGCAAAGTGAGTTCCCATCACTGAAGCTAAGGGAACCCTCAACATGTCCATGGGATCACCAAAAGGATCAATAACTCAAATCCATGGGATTACCCAACGGAACATGCTCTGTCAACTCCCCATGGAAAGGCAGAACAAAAAGGTCAGGGAGAGAAGAAACCACACATCTCTCCCCTATAATATAAATAACAAAATAAAAAAGTGCTGTGTGGGTACAGCCCTAGCCTAATGTACATTGTATTTAAACAATTAAAAGTATTATTAACATTGATAAAAAATGTAATATTGATAAAAAATGTAATATTTAGAACTCATATCACACATGTACACATAGGTTACATTGCTATACCACTCAAGGGGAGATTGTTTAAGAAAATGGTAGGTATTTTACCTTACAGCCAACCCAGTTGTAGTTATTATTTACCCATGGCATTCTAGAAGGTAAACATAAATAATTTCATGACATGCTCTAATAGTGTTATTATGATAGTGGTATCTATTCTTTATTCTCATAGATTTAATTCTTTTACAGGAAACAGTAATAAACATTGTGGTGCGTCACAGGAAACAGTAATAAACATTGTGGTGCGTCACAGGTTTCTCCTGTACTGAATGTGGTTTCCACATTCTTTCGTCACAAATTATTAAAAATCAATTTCAGTTTAAGTGAATAATTGTGAGGTTATTGACCCTAGGCAAACACAATATTAATTCCACCTTAGTTTAAGGCCAAAGTTTCAGTCAAAGGCATTACGATTTCACGGCTGCAAGGACAGAGATACCTATTTGGTTATCAGTGAGGTATATACAAAGTGGTGGTTGCTCAGATCAATTCATTAATTAACTGCAGGTGCATGAAAGGCATGAAAAGCAAATTATGCTATTCTAGCTGTAAAATAAAATGCAGAAATATTTCTTACACATATTTCCAAACATGTGATAAAGCCTTCTGCTACGTCACAGCATTTCTGCTTGCAGGGAGATTCAAGCCCACATTCTACAGTATGTAAAATTAAACTGAGAACTTGAGTATGATTGGTTGCTATGGGCAACATCCCCACTTTTTGATCTCCCTGCTCAGTAAATTTAGACCAAGGAGTTTATACCTAAATTATAGGAAACTCACAGTGTAGAATTGCATTGAAAGAAAGTTATTTGGATACATTGGCTTTTTAAATTATTGATTAGAAGTTATATGATGGGATTATTAAAAATATAATGAACCAAGCTAATAAAAGTGGAGCTAAACGCACATATTGCTAGGTTATTTTGAAGACATGACTATGAGATCGTATTACTACTTATTAATACTAAAAAGCATGTTTTGTTTTTTGAACCACTAATTATTCATTTATTCACATTTTTCTCAGTGAAACTGTGTTTGCTTGAAAATTCTATGCTAGGACTTTAGGACTAGTATTTAGTGTCACAGTATTTAAAGATTATTATATGTTGTCTTTGCAGAAAAGTGTAAAGGAAGGAATTCTTCTGAAGCAGACCAGTTCCTTTCAGAGATGGAAAAGACGCTATTTCAAGCTCAGAGGAAGAACATTGTACTATGCCAAAGATTCAAAGGTCTATATCTTTCTCCTGCATTTTAAACAGTTATTCAACATCTCGATTTCTGCACTAAATTGTTTTATATATTTATATATTTCCTTAAGTACCTTAAGTTCCTTAGGACCCGATTCAGGGATTCTGGCGGCTGCAGCGTGCGGCCGCTAGGTCCCTTTAATTCCACATAAAGCATGCCCTATAAAGCAACTCTTGTACTTTCTCTTTTTAGTCTTTGATCTTTGATGAGGTGGACCTTTCTGATGCCAGTGTCGCTGAGACCAGTACAAAGAACATCAACAACAGCTTTACGGTATAGTAAAACATTTATTTTAGGATGAATTACCCTTTCAAATAAATCATTTGCTTGCTGGGAGAAATTATTTACCCTCATTAAAATTAACTCATATTCATAAAAATGTCCTTATAATTAGCATTAGGAAGCCTGATCAAATACAATATGGAAGACATTATATCTTTAGCCTCCTTTTTTAAATGTGGTCCCTTCCATTCTCTTTCTTTTGCAAATATTGAACGGAAATATTTGTTAAGATGATCAACTGATTCAATAAATGATAGATTTTTATGATCTGTAAGGACAGTAATCTCATGGCTGGCTCCCTCTAGCCAATGCCTCCACTCTTCAAATGCAAGTTTAATTGCCAACAGTTCCCGGTTACAAACATCAAAATTCAGTTCGGCAGATGTAAATTTCTTGGAGAAGAAGGCACAAGGGTGCAGTTCATAATCCTCACACATCCATTTCAACAATAAATGGTAATTCTGGGTTTGGATGACGGAGTATGGGAGCCGTAGTGAACGCAACCTTCAGGGATTTGAAAGCTTCTGTTGCTTGGCAGGGCCAGAAACGAGGGTCAGCGTCCTTTTTAGTAAGGGCTGTAATCTACAAGAGATGAAAAGGATTTAATAAAGTGCAGTATAAACAGAGACCAACGGGCGACTGCGATACTTTTCCTGCTTGGTCAGGCGATAGGACCCAATCTGCATGGGCTCTTTTGATGCAGAGGCACCCTGGGAAAACTGATCAGAGTACAGGCTATGAGGATAATCCCTCTCCATCCTGCATTCCCTGAGTCGGCGATCAATCTTGATAACCAATTGCATGAAGTCATCAAGAGAAACCGAAGGTGGGTATTGAAGTAGGGCATCCTTAATAGGATTGGAGAGAATTGGCTGCGCAGAGCTGGGTCATTCTATTGGCTAAATGTTGACCAACGGTGGGACTCTGCACAGTATTCCTCTGCGGATCTTCTTCCCTGGCGAATAGAGCGCAGTTTGGACTCAGCAGAAGATTCCCGGTCTGGATCTTCATAAATCAGGGCTAAAGCCTCAAAGAAGGCATTTACAGATTGACGGGCAGGAGAATCAGGTTATAGATTGAAGGCCCAGTCTTGCTCCCTGGAGCAAATAAATTATCCAACCCACTCTTTGTTGTTCATTCCCAGAGGAGGATGGTCGCAATTGAAAATAAAGGAGACAGCTGTTTTTGAACCGGTTGAATTGATGACGATCTCCACTGTAGCGATCCGGAAGTGGAACTTTAAAGTCCAGAGAAGCTGAGGGAGGGGCAGACTGAATAGTTTGGACTGGAACTTGAACTGGAGCTTGTGCACAGAGACTTGCAATGGCTTGTTCCTGGGTCTTGAGTTGAGCAGAGAAGGACTCGACCGCTTGACTCAAATGGGACACCTGAGCGATTAACACAGTGATTGCCTCGGAATTGGAAGGTACCTCCATAATGTTTAACCACTGGCCGGTTATAATGTTACAGTAGCTACTAGAGACAGGGCGCAGAGTCTAATCAGGGCCTGGTTTTCTGCTGGAGCCCCTAATGGTGGGGACAGTGCTGAACACACACTCTGTGGACATAGGTGAGCAGGAGCAGAGGAGTGGACAAACGGTTAAAGCCCTGACAAAGCAGGCAAGGGAAAAGTCAGCAAAACACACTCATACAACCACCCACCCAAACAACAAGGAATGAACAACAGAGGGGAACCCAGGCTAGGAGGTATAGAAGAGGAGACCAAGAAACAGCCAAAAGGTACAAGGAGACAGGAGACAAGGAGTCAGACTAACAGCAACAGACTGTAAGTCCAGGAGAGCAGGAACGCTGAAAAGAACAAGCTGACAGACACTATAACCGGCAATCAGCTGCAGACCTGTCCTGCTAGATAAAGGTGCTGCTGTTCACTGATTGGACAGCAGTTCCCTGCACGAACAGCCCCCTTGGTAGCCAGGCAACAGAACATATGAGAGGGAAAGCTGCGGCGCGCGCTGATGATGTACTCGCTGCAACAGGATGGACTCACAGCGCTGGAGGAGGACTGTGAGTCCCGGAATGTTTTACAGACACGTGGTCACTCACTAAAAAGAAAGAAAAGAAAGTTTTACAACTAGCAGAGGAAAGAGTTCTTTAGTGTAAGAGCAATGAAGACGTGGCATTTTTTGCCAGAAAGGGTTGCAATGGCAGTTTCAATAGTATTTAAGAAGAGGTTAGACATATTCTTTGAAAATGGGCATCCAGGGTTACGACTGGTAAAATATTACCTTAGGAGGGAGCTCTTGTATAGTTATTTATATTTATTTATATTTATATTTATTCTGGATCAACTTCCGTTATAAAATTAGGATTGAGGAGATCCAAAATAGGTTGATGGACTGATGTATTTTTTTAAACCTGTTACTACGTATTTTATATATTATGGCGGGGACCATATACTATGGCGGCGAGTTGGGGGGACCACAGAGTTCTGTGGTGCTCACTTTAAAGTACATGTGGGATATTTTATGTATCAGGAAATAATACCTACTATAATATTTATGCGGTATATAATGGATGATGGAATGGCAATCTATACTGAATGTAGTTTTATATTGCCAGACCCCCAATATATCTCATAAATAGTACAGCAAGTATAATATCCAGAACCCTTAAATAACCCACATTTGTCAGACAAAAAAATATGTTTTCTATATACCCTGACAGATTAGTATATCAAAACCTGTTTCTTATAATTATATATAGTATAGTATATAGTACAACAAGTATACCCAGAACCCTTAAATAACCCACAAACCCACATTTTTCAAAACCTATATCAAAACCTGTTGCACTTTCTTATAATTATGTATACTAGTAAATGTTTATTATAGTTCCCATTGTTCCTATTTATACCACTAAACTTTCTCCTCTTACCGATGTCTGGTCTGTTTTTCTTCTCAATTCTCTGTTTAAGCAATGGTTTTTATGGTGAAATTACTCCATAAAATTACAATTCCTGTATGTAAAAAATGTAGGAGAAACATGTATGATGAAATAAACACAGTCATTAACTCTTTTGCCGTTTTTTTTCTGCAGGTCATTACTCCATTCCGCAAGCTAATCCTATGTGCTGAGAATAGGAAAGAGATGGAGGACTGGATCGGAGCCTTAAAATCTGTCCAGAAGTGGGAGCTTAATGAGGTAAAGCAGTTCCCCATAAAATTAGTATTTATTAAAATATCAGTAAAGTATCAAGTGCACAAATTTCAAAACCCAAATAAATACATAGAAAACTGCAGAGACTGCAGCTATAGAAACTGCAGCCTCTGCGCATAAGGCTCTGACCATGAACAGTCTCCCTTTATACCTTACATTCTATGCAGAGTTACATGGTTTAGAAAAAAGCCAGTCTGAATACTGTCCACACCAGAACAGAGGTGCAGAATCTAAACCACAAGACAGATCTTTACCAGAGTCCCTTATTGTGGGGATGGACGGTGTGTCTGCCTAGTGACAGGTCTGGCCCTCTGAACTGGTGCTGTGACTTGTAGACAGGGGTCTGGAGGTGTACCTGAAAAAAGATAATTGTCCACAAAGAAACTGAACACCGGTGTGAAGACCCCAGGTTCTTTCAATTCACTCAGGCAAAGAAATCGGTAAAGGAAGATACAAAAGGATTTATTTCTAAATTGCTTCAGGGAATCAGCAATATACACAGCATTCTTCATGTATATTCAAATCAGGCCACACTGGCTTTAAAAATGCCCCACCATGATACGAGCAGTGATAAACCACTTAACTCTGACCAGGGGGGAAATTCACTAATTGACGAATTCTGCATAGATTTCATATCGTCAGCGTTCATCAGTGATCTGAAATCGTCAATGACTGGTGAAGTATAGTATACAGTAAGTGACAATTTCTACTGACGATATGATTTCTCTGACGAATGCTGACGTTATCCACTGACGAAAATACAGCTATTCGTCAGGCGATATTGCACTAAACTGCCGTATACACTGACGATTTTCAGTAAAATCGTCATGTCGAATTCACATAATGAAATCACCATGCAGGAAAGAGTGAATGGGCTGCTATTTCATTCATA
>JABWIB010000464.1:108038-125038 GCA_016617825.1 Platyplectrum ornatum
TCGTCATGACGATGTGTGGGTGAATACAATATTCGTCAGTTAGTGAATTCCATTTTTGTATCCAATGTATTGCAAAAATCGTCACAGCGATATCACATTGACGATCTGTAAACGTCAAACAAAATGACGAAAAAAATACATTTGTCACTTAGTGAATACACATTTGTGGAAATCGTCAGCAAAATCGTCAGCCTCTGACGATTTCTGTAAATCGTCATTTAGTGAATTCCCCCCCAGGTCCAGCTTACAACTGTCTCTGTAGCTCTCAGAAAACATTTCCAAAAAACACTTTTTCTCCACCCCCTCAGCTACATCCTGCTGATTGCCGACCTTTCTATCTTAGGGCCACTCTCATGACTTAAGCTGGACACACACTGTAAGATAAATCGTTCCGACGATATTTTGAAACAATCATTCCGTGTATATGAACAAATCATCGGCAAACAATTTTTTTATCTTTTGGTCTGCAGAACTAAAATCGTTCTTTTGGTAAAAAAAACGTTCCATGTGTACTCACTTGCAATAATCATGACATTAAGGCCCATTTTAGAAGCATAAACCAAACGATTTAAAAAAAATAATAAATCCTATGCAAGTCCTAATTTGCATATTTGTTTCCCATAAAATTATTGCACCGTGTATGTCTGCTTCCAATTTCCTTAAAAAAAAAGATTCCTTTTCCATCCAATCTTCAGATTGGACGATTTATCTTACCGTGTGTCCTAGCTTTACACTCACTATAAATTACACTCACATGGGCAAAACCATGTTGAATTGCAGGGGGGGGGGGGGTAAAATGAATGTCTAATAACTGTTACACTGTTATTAGATTTGTGCTAGGAGTAACAATTACTTTGACGCTGCACCTCCCACCTGCCAGGATAGCAACCTGATCTGCAACCCCCCATCAGATGTCCTGCAACCACCCCTCACCCATTATGTAACAGCATAATACATGTAACATTAACAAGCATTGTGATATTATATGGGTCCCATTATACATTCATCATAAAAGTCTGCAGGAGTAAATAGTATTGAGGACGTTGTTTCTTCACAACCAGGGAGTGAGGTAAAAATGGAAAGGTAAAGGGTTAGGGTGTTCCTTTCGTGCACATTCCATATGCGCCTAAAACTCAATCACATTTGCAGTCACTGGTGTATTGTTTCTGCAGTAGGTTTCATGATAGTATTGTAGCTGTACACCTTGTTGTGTTGCTAGCCTAAATATAAAAATAAAATGAATAGTGATAATGAATGTTCTAATTACTTTTACTTGCAGCCAACTCAGTTTAATATGGAACATTTTTCTGGAATGCACAACTGGTACGCTTGTTCACATGCCAGACCCACGTTCTGCAATGTGTGCCGAGAGGCACTCTCTGGTGTTACTTCCCATGGACTCTCCTGTGAAGGTAATTAGTGTACAAGTGGAACTATTTGTAGCTTACAAATATAATTATGGAAGTAATACATAATGCAGCTGTTACATATGTCTTACATACACACAGGACCGTATACAAAATCATGCGCCTGCCAGATGTGCACTTGAGGATCACCTGGCATAGGTAACATTGTCCACAGACACAGCAAACTGCTGAAATCAATTATTATATTTACTAGGAGCACCAATTCCAATATTAAATGGCTTTGAAAATTCACTTTTCCAATAAAATAAATCATCACCATTAGTCATTATATCTTAAAAAACATAATTATACTAAAAAGGTACATTTCTCTTACATTATTGGTTTTTTTATATGATTTTTAGTACAATGGCTGTAAGTTAATTACCACCTCAGAGATTTTTACACTTTGTGATACCATAATTGATTTAACCGGAAAACAAAAAAAACCTATCCCAATAAGTTTAACACTTTTATATACATACTCTGAATATCTATTCATTAGTCACACACATAGTTTATTAAAGTTCACCTTTGTCTAAAAATTGGGAATTTATGTGAGCTGGTAATTAGAAAGTTGGTTTATAACCTATTCAGATTGTATGCTCCGCAAATCTCCAGAGTTTTCAGTCAGCATGTTCACACTGAACAATGTTGACCTGGGGATTTTCTGGGTCACACTTAGCACTGCAGCGTTGAACTCTGTTTTTTATGGGAATATCTAGAAATGTGTATGTTCATTTTATACAATAAGTTTCATTTTGGTATGCCTTTCAGAACAAGAATTTAAAAAATTGTTGAACCTTTTTGTAGCGCAAACAGGCGTTTGACTGACTAAGATACAATATCAGTGATATGAACCTTGTATATGTGTATGAAAAAGAAATAATAGAGAATAAAAGATGTTACAAAACTGAACATGGAATAGTTTAATATTATAGAGGTTTTCCACAGACTATAACCCAGTAAAGTGAAGGACACAAATACTCCACATTTACAGAAACAGAAATCTCCTAATAACTTGTTAAAGTATTTTATTGACTGTGATATGAACTTTCACTATTCACCTCTATCCAGCAACTAATAATTTATGTTTGAGAGATTGTTAAATCAGGACACCAAATAGCTAGTCATACTGTCTATAAGTCTTGTACATTAAGAGCATTTTAAAGTTACAATTTGGAAAGTTTATTAAGCCCATGTCAATGTTTTTTTCATTTTATTCTTTAGTTTGCAAGTTCAAAGCTCATAAGCGATGTGCAGTGAGAGCCACAAATAATTGCAAATGGACCACACTAGCATCAGTGGCAAATGACATAATAGAAGATGAAGATGGGGTATGTACAAAAACGTGGTTTTATATAATGTGCAAGTGGGAAACTACCCACAATTTTACAACAAATAATAAATATTATTTAAAAATAACAAATACTAATAAATAAATAGTAAGTCTAAAAGATAAAAATAAGCCAATAATAATAAAATAAACAGTGGAATACTGTTTATTATATGATTCAGTTCCAAATTGTCCAGAGTAACATTTAACATACAATAAGTCAACAAGTATATAAATCAATCAATATGCATGATTACTTTTCAGTTGTACTCTAGAGACCTGAAACACCAACCTCTGAATCGCAAGCATGGAAAAGGGGCATCCTTTATGTCCTTTTCCCTGCTAAAGTCAGAGCCGTAAGCACAGAGGCTGTGGTTTCAGTGTGCCCAAAACACTGAGAAACTGTTGGATGAAATGTCACTGAAGTCTCAGACGACTGTATGTAAATGCCTGGAGCAATTTACACCAAACTTGATACACATATGAATCACAATCTAAAAAAAATACTGTGGGGTTAAGACACTCCTAGCACACCTAGGGATGAGGGTGAGAATGGGATGACATGTAAACATAATTGAAAACCACCTATATAATGTTGAATACATTGTTTTCAGGTTGCTAGGATGAATAGTGGCACTCCCAATGGATGCCTTTTAAGTCCTAGTTCAGCATTACGGATGAGAATGGGTGAAAAATAAGCCCAAGTTTTCTAGCGGGATTATGGTCCTTGTTGGATTTCCCACTAGTGTACGCTGGACAGATCTTTGACACAGGAAACCTGTTATGAGCCGTCCAGGTGGATTTGGATGATATGACATCCTAATTTAGACAGGACTGTCCAGATTTGTGGGCTGTAATATATAAGGTCAATTGAGAGTAGAGTTTCGATAAGAAGGAGTTTATTTTGAAATCAAACCAGTGCAATGTAGGGTATGATAGCGTAGTCAAATATAAAAACGTAATTGTATCCTCAAATACCTACAGACACCCTTTGCCTGAAAATGGTAAAACAAAAATGGCAGCTGTTAGCAGATACAGTTGTATTGTTTTGGCTTGTATGTCTGCGATCGTCTTTTTTCATTTTAGTAATATACTTTCTCTCAAAGAAATCTCAGGGTACACTGATATTGCTTTTCCATGTTTCACACTTGACAAATTAGACATTTGTACTTGAGCATATCTACACTTTAAAATTCCCTCTAGTATAATATTTTTGATATTATATGATTATTTTTATCCTTTTCAGTGAAGTAATGTTTGCTCACGTTTTCTCTATCCTTCAGTTTCATCCCCCGTAGCAATATGTAGTTTACTTTAAAGAAAGTCTTCCTACTATATCTGTCGTATACAAGTAAGGCACTGGATATGCTAAGAAAAAGCAAAGTTAACAAAAGTCATAATATCAGTCCAAACTAATGTTCATAAAAATGTCCAAAAGAATAAATCCAGTGCAAAAAGTCCAGAAAACAATATATTGTGGCCGCCATTTTATTCTTTAAATGTAGAGAATGACTCTCAATGCAGTATATGCAATGATAACAAAATAGAGAATAAAGTTATATTGGTATAGTTTTAAATACACAACTGGGCAGACTGGATGGGCTGTTTGGCTCTTATCTGCAGTCATTTTTTATGTTTCTATGTTAACGATCAGGCATAGAATCTCAATGAATGAGAGTCCTTTAAAAAGAAACACTTTTGTAAATAGGTTTTCCTTAAGTTTGACTCATGATTTTCCAATTATCATAATATCATTGTGGTATGTTAAACAGTTGACGTGCTTAGTTAACCAAACTATTTTATACTGTTGTTTAGGTAACAATGCCACATCAGTGGTTAGAAGGAAACTTACCTGTCAGTGCTAAGTGTGCTGTGTGTGATAAAATGTGTGGGAGTGTACGGAGACTACAGGATTGGAGATGCCTCTGGTGCAAAGCTATAGTAAGTATAAACTGTTTAGCACATTGATCAGTCTTATGGCATGTTCCTTCTATTCTTGAATGAATGAATGAGCTGGCTACAGTACAAATAATTGTGGACATTTTCCTTAGCCATTATTGGTAAAATACTGCATATATGATATGATTTCATCAGTCTTCATCTATAATTATGTCATTTTGTTTATGGATTCAAAAAGAGAAATACTTTTACTTATGGCAGAATGACTAAATCTGTTTCCATATACAGTGGTTTAACTATAACAATATGAGGAGTTACGCCTCCTCCGGGCCAATATAAATGGTTTTCTACACAATCAATTTACTCTAATTTATGATCTATTCCTTTGGCTATTTATGTAAAGTAACTTTTTTGCCAACATAATAGCCTGGGGCCATGTCATTTTTGAGTATTCTTACCAATGTGTCTTTGATCAAAATTAATATTTATGATGCATGTATACATGATTTATGGGCTTTGCTTATTTAACTATGTACTCCCCGTATTACATAATTGGTCAGATTCAATTCCCCACTAAGACAGGAAAAGCTTATTGCTTTTTATGGTAGCCAAATCTTTTTCATATTTATATGCTGCTCTATGAACATCGAGAAAAAATTGAGTGTAAGGGGAGCAAAAGGAATTGGATCAGCCGTAATCAGCATAAGGGGAGCGAAAGGAACTGAATCAGCCCCAATATGTCCTTCACAAGACAACTATGAGTCAAAATAAAATGTTAGAATCTCTTTATAAAAGTGCAGAATGTGGGCCTTTTTTTGTTCCTAAAGTATTATAAACCTCAATAACATTAGTTTCCATTCATTTCCAGTCATTTCTGACAACCTCACAGCTCACAAAAAAAAGTTTTCACCTGGTTTAAGCCAAAAGATTGCACCGACTGAGGTAGTTGGATGACTAAGATAAGCATCAGCATAGTTAGTGGCACTTCCACTTCAACCATGTCACTGCCACGACATATCATGCTACCACCACTGAAGTTTAATAAACAACCCCAAAAAAACCTAGCTATCTCTGCTCCAAGAGCAAAAAACACAAAGATACCCTGGTCATCACAAGCCAGGGAGGCTTGTGGACCTGGGGGTATCGGCCTCCTCATTAACCCCAGGATAATTAGAGGCTGCTCTGCTGTATGTCTTGCTCACCCGAATGTCTCAGCTGTCCCGCATGTCTCCCTCTCCCACAGCTCTCCCGTTCATCTCTAGTTATAATATAATGGATATAAGTTACACAGATCACCTAATAGGTTATCTTAAGGATATACAGTAAACAACCCCAGTATTGTTCTTAACATGGGATAAATAATTGATGTTTCAGCTAAAATGCATGAGGGCTTTATAAATAGAGCCCACAACAGTTCTATATATGTATTGATCACTGCATGGGTTTTTTAATGGGGTTTTTTTAAATGTTTTTTTTTTACAATTATACTTTATATATACTATATATTATAACATACTAACACATTGATATAGTTGAGCATGTCTTATATTCGTAAGATGCCTAATTATTTGTGTCCAAGTGCAATGCCTGTGCTTCATAGGTCAATAGCAAATGGGCAAAAAAATTTAAATGGTGCTGGATCTCTAGCGAGATTCGAATGTACATGAGATCCAGCGCCATGATGATAAACCGACAGCACGACGATGACGTCTGACATTCGGCTAGGTACTCGGATCTGGCAAATTTGGGTCGGTTCAGTTTCTTAGAAACCGGACCCACTCATCTCTAATGTATTTGGTATGGTGTGTCTTATCTGTTCTTGTTTCTTGCTATTCATATATAAATCTTATTATACTGTATGCTAAACTGTTCTTGTGCCTTTGCTCTTTTTGCTCTTTAGGAATTTTTTATATAACAGTGATACATGTTGTATTATTATATGACGTATGACCCTAGGAATAACTTCTTTCCTGTACATACCTTCTCTTTAGGTGCACAGTTCATGTAAGGAGCAGCTGGGGAAACTTTGCCCTCTTGGAGCCTGCAGAGTCTCTATAATTCCACCTACTGCACTAAATAGCATTGACTCTGATGGTGAGTGCATAAAATAATGCAATAAAAAAATAAACACAAGCGCCTACATTTACTAAGCAGGTAGATTGCAGTGAGATAGAAAAGGGGGGATGTTGCCCATAGCAACCAATCAGCTTTGAGCTCACATTCCCCAGTATGTAAAATGAGAGTTTGAACCTGATTGGTTTCTATAGGCAACATCCTTATGTTTAAATCTCCCTGCAATCTCCCTGCTTAGTAAATCTAGACCCAGGTCATTCTTCTCCAGGCCCCATAACACGATAGTTACATCACAGTAGCAAGGTTAATCAGGTCCTGGATTTAGGGAACTTGGAAAACTATCATTGAGGAATATGTGAGGGGCACAGTAATATTTGTTGCTAAACTCATATAAATGATTTCATATATGTGTGGCAGCTTAACAGAACTAAACAGAACTAAAAAAAGTACAATTTTTATTAAATCATTGCTGCTAAATAGTTGAATATTCACAAATTATATACAAAACATTCTCTTTTATCTAAACATATTCTTTTACCATTGAACTATTCTCCATAATTAACTGATGTATGTGCTTTAGTATAATTTCTAGTGTAAAATCCATCTAGTGACAATTTTTAATAGGTTAAACATTTTCTTTTTATCCATAGAGTTGCTGATTTGGTAAATAAGATATGTTATTAAACTATGTGTGTTGTTAAATATATGCAGTTAAATTTGTGTATGCACTGAAAATGTCTTGATTTCCTACTTAAGAAGAAATGATATAAAACAATCTGTTGTTTTAGGTTTTTGGAAAGCTACTTCCCCTGTCTCCTGTGCCAGTCCCCTCCTTGTGTTTGTAAACTCTAAAAGTGGAGATAACCAAGGAGTAAAGTTTCTGCGCAAATTCAAGCAGTTTTTGAACCCAGCACAGGTATTTGACCTCATGAATGGAGGTCCACAGTTAGGGTAAGTACTACTTTTGTATTTAAAAAAAAATAACCTATGGGGGGGGGGGCTGGGACAAAAGGCATGGGGACATGTGCCCCCCGGGATGTTGACCATGAAGCTTTTTGGGTCCACTGGCTCTGGGCTCAGCTGGCCAGCTGAAAGGGAGGCAAAGGTCTCTGTAGCACTGATGTGGATAACACAGTTGCAGTCGTAGCCAAACAGTAAAATCCTGTCAGCATGCTGATTGGTGGATAGCTGGGCTTATTCACCAGCCGGACTGCTGATAGCCATTCTCTCCTACCTACCAACCAGCAACCAGTCAGTGAATGGCTGTCAGCAGCCTGATTGGTGGATGGCTATAGTGCTTACAGCCATTCACTGCATAGAATTTTGTAGGAAGACTGCACGGTACTGTAGGAGAGGAAAGTTACGCTTTCTTCTTATGATAGGCTTGCCAGCTTGCCCCTGATATGTAAAATCTTTATACTTGGTGATCAAGTTCATGGTATTGCAACAGCTGGAAATTGCAACAGCTTAGTAGGCTCAAAACATAAACAACACAAAAATATTGAAATCCTTTGAATGTTAGGGCAACATTCACCTCTCCACCTCTCCACACTGCCGCACACAGTATCAAAGCCCACATAACATTCCCATATAAAGTACATAAACAATAGAATACAAGGCAAATTTGGGTGTCATTCTAAAATAAACATATCACTCTCTGGACCCTTGTGAGTGGTGCCACAGGTTTCCCCAAGCACACCAGCCATCTGGCATGAAGTGTTAGTACTCTGTTATGGACATCTAAACAAAAGAGAATGGCACACATTAGTACATCATTCGGTACACTTGTTATGACATACTCCATATGACATATTCCCAGGGGCAATTTATGATTCCATTCAAGGTGGAAACATAAACCTTTTTTTAGGTGCAAGTGTAGACCTGAGCAAATCCATGTTGCCATTTTTAAGGGGGGCACATTCATTTTAATTTTACTGCATTCAGATAAAACACTTTGTGCTTTAGCACAAAGATATCACAACTGCAAAGCATTTTGTTTAATCTGTAAATTAGAGTTAAGCTACGAAGTCAATGAACCTGTATTATATTTCCTAGGGTGAACTATTTGTTCCAAATACACTGTCCATATTAGACTAGCAATAATTTTTTAACTCTGTGTAGGTATAGAAAGGCATTTCCAGAGTTAAATCCTATCTAATTCTGGGTAATTTCATATGGGATTAGTGGGGGCATCTGCAATATTACAATTATGAAAAGTACTAGCAAAAAACATTTTGTGGAAATACTGGTGCCAGCATAGACTGGTGATCAAACTGGAAGCCAGAAAACCTGAACCTTTCTTTTTTTGCCATAGACCCTCAAAGCACTATGGAATTTTTAGTGATTGTATCTACTGCCATAATCATAATGTGAGACTTGGTCAGTTCAGCAATTAGGAAAGACTGATGGCAATAGATTCATAATTAATCTTCAGATAAAAATAAACGAAATTTGTGTTGAAAACGAGTTGGTAAAAATATAACACATATATGTCTAATGTTTTATTCCCTGATTTTAATCGTTTTATTCCCTGATTTCTTAAAGGCTGCGTCTGTTCCAAAAGTTTTCAACTTTTCGCATCCTTGTTTGTGGAGGAGATGGTAGCGTGGGATGGGTTCTTTCTGAAATTGACAAACTGGGACTTCACAAACAGGTAGAAAACTAGAAGGGTTGTATAATTTGATATTATGTGTAATGACCCAATATGATTGTATTTATGCTTTATTATGTTTAGTGTCAACTTGGGGTTTTGCCACTTGGCACAGGGAACGACTTAGCGCGGGTCCTTGGATGGGGAAGTTTATGTGACGACGATGCTCAGTTGCTCCAAATTCTTGAAAAGCTAGAACGTGCCACAACCAAAATGCTGGACAGGTAATGAGCGATTCATCTTCATTCATCTTTTTGAATAGTTAGAGATATAGAAATAGAAAACCCAGTGTTACTTATATAAAATATTACTAGTATTCCTTCTATTTAATGGTTGCTTTCGATATCTGTATTTATTTGTTTACCATCCTAATAATAAGGTCATAATAAGTGTTTTTAAAATTTAGGTGGAGCATTTTAACATATGAATCACTAAAACACTCACCGCCATCAACCAGAGAAAATGAAAATGGAGATCCCAGGATTCAGGTGATTAAAACTGTGCCCGATCCCAGATTGCAATTTTATGTTTTGTTCAGATAGATGCTAATGAAAGCAGTGGGCTATACAGACCAAATAAAAGATAAATAACTGTATATACTAAAGTATAAGCCTCCCCAGTATCCACATCATGTCTCTCCACCCCTTCCCCTCAGTATCTCCATCATGTCTCTCTACAAGCCCCTCACCCCAGTATCCCCATCATGTGTCTCCAACCCCTGTTGATTGCTTAGTTTTTGAGTTAGAGTATGACACATTCTACCCATAGGCTTACATTGTGAGTACTAACGGGTACTCTATCTCCCGGACCACAGAACTGATCAAGCTGTACTTTCTCATGCATACAGCCCTAGATAAGGTCTCTTAGCTCCCAGAGTTGATATCTGTAGATTGCTTACTTTTTGAGTTAAGAGTGTGAAGGAGGCGACTCTAATCTCCTGCATCTCCACACACTGTATAATGAGAGACACTGGCACCCTGGTTGCCAGAAGACACCAGAACGCCAGTGCAGGAGCTGAAAGCCAGCAGAGGATGTCACAGGCTCACGGCTGTGGCGGTGAAAACTTATTTATTTGAGTATAAAACGAGGGCTTTTTCTGCTAGGCTTATACACCAGTATATTTAGTAAGGTATATGTTTTTTACGGTAGAGCTTAACTTCTCATATTTGTTTATGAATAATCTCCTATTTTTGGCAGGTGCAAATTTCTCAGTATGCTGATTCGGTTGCTTTCCACTTAGCTAAGATCCTGGAGTCAGATAAACACTGTGATGTCATTTCATCTGCCAGGTAAGTCCTGTTATAGGCTTCATGCAGTGTTGTTATACCATGTTTTTAGTATCAGAAAAGAAGGAAATTTTAAGAATCACAATTATGTATTCTCTATTGTCTTATATTGGTATTTTATATTCTACTACTTAAATTTTATCATTATAAATGTTATCATTAGAATTTTTAATTAAATTTCTATATTTTCTTATTAAGTGACTTGTACCTTAAATCCCCTTCACACTGAGGGCTATTACCCAGGCAGTTGACTGAACTGCCCAGGTAGTGCGCTCAGTGTGAACGGGCACTGTATTACCCTGTTTGGTCCGGGTAGTCCGCAGTGTGAACGGATCCTGCCCAGGTAATGTAACCTGGGCAGGGTCACAAGCAATTCACATGGTGCAGACATTGTCACGTGGACAATGTCTGCACTCTCCCCCTGCATCACTTACATTTTATAATGGGAATAGTGAGTACTAACGGGAGCTGCGTCTCCGGAAGCACAACACTGAACTTGATCAGTGTTGTTCTTCGGGAGATACAGCTCCCGTTAGCACTCACTATTCCCCCGTTATAAAATGTGTGTACCCTGTCATAAAAAAATATAAAAAAGTACTTGTTTGATTATTTTTTTAATTAATTTTTAAGATATTTTTATATATATAGTTTTATATATGTTTTAAATATTTTTAAATATTTTTATTACTTTTTTATGCATTTTTTATGTTTTTTATATTTGTATATTATGCAATGTTTTTATATTTTATAAAAAAAAAGTATTTCTTTTTAGGCATTTTTTATTTTATTAATAGTTTTTTATTATTTGTTTCTTTACTTTTTTCTTTTTTAAGTTTCTTTTCTTTTTTTGTGACATTACTTTTTACTGCCAATCACGGCTGTATGGTGAGGGTGAAACTCATGTTTCACCTAATTACCCTGGTTCAGTGTTAACGGTGTTGACCAGGGTAGTTTGTGAATTACCAGGGTAATTCAGAGCCAGCAAACTACCCTGGTAGTAAAAGACTGAATTACCTGGGTAGTAAGTGTGAACGGAGTATTACTCTTCATTATGTTTAGTCTGGTAAAATTTTAAACCAAATCTGCTTGCAACTCTACATCCAAAAATGTGATCCTGTCAAAGTGTAAATCGCAGTGTCTAACGCGTTAGTAATAACAACACAGAATTATTTGTTCCTCAGGTGAGGGATTGCAAACAGGTTTCAGATTAACTTCCCACAGCATGACCATAACATTGTGATTGCAGACCTAAAATGGTGCAGACCCTTTGTTAAATGTGAAGCCACACTACACACACAAGAACTGTAGCCTAAGTTGTTTTAATAATCTTTATTCCTAACTTGCTCTACAGGTTTCTGTGCCTTTCTGTGAATGATTTCATAACGGAAGTGGGAAAGGCATATGAACAAGCTGCAGAAAACCACATAGAAGCTGATAATATGACTAGAAAGGTAAAAATAACTATCATGGATTACAGTTATAAGGATAATACATCTAAAACCTGATTTAGGACTTCAATCAGGACAAACAAACAAAAGAAAATGTGACAAAGCCAAAGCAAAAGCTAGGCATACACTATAACATAAACTGTTCCAATCGAAAGATTTTTCAAGAGTGGGCAAAACCATGTTTAATTGCAGGGGAGGTAAAACGAATGTCAGTGTTTTCTATTTTGCGCACAGATACTGACCATGGTTACTATTACACTGTTATTAGACTTGGGCTAGGAAACATCATCTCTCACCTGTAGTACTGATTGTGACTAAAGAAATTTATCTCCCCTGCAATTCAACATGGTTTTGCCCACTCTTGAAAAATCTTTCGATTGGAACAATTTGTCTTATAGTGTATGGACATCTAAAAAACTTAATGAGACACATTTTTTTGACATATTCTGCACTTTTTTATTTTCTTTTATTGTTCACATTGCATTAATTCAATAACAAAGTACAACTGTAAATACTTGCTAATGTACACTACACAACTTAGACATACAGCCCCCTGCTTCTTGACATTAATACATGGTGGATACACCATGCACAATACGGCGGGATACACCATACACAATACAGGGGATTATACCATGCACAATATGGCGGGATACAGTATGCATGATACAGGGGATTGCACCATGCACAATATGGCGGGGTACACCATGCATAATACAGGGGATTACACCATGCACAATACAGGGGTATACACCATGCACAATACAGGGGTATACACCATGCACAATATGCAGCATGGTTTTCTATAAAAAATTACATTCTGGCCCGATCGCTGATGAAAAGAAGCAGGGCTTGGTGGAGCTGTGGAACATAGAATCTGTTGTCAATTTATTTGAATCCTACTACTGACCTGACCCGTACCTAACTCATCGAGTGGATCAGTGCCACCACTGTCTGCACCAGGGCTCGAAGTGGGGGGGTATACGGGGGTATGACATACCGGCACTTCTCAAACTGATTTAATGGAAACATTTCAAATCTCCATTGACTTCTATTATTTCCTATGTTTCCATACCATCACTTCTGAATGTCCATACCCCCACTTCTAAATTTCCACTTCGACCACTGGTCTGCACAATATCAGCCTCTCCCCTCCTAAATCATTTCATTTAAATGGATCCATCTTCTCACCTAGCTTAATATAGGTGGGTGGGGGAATGTGCTCTTGGGGGTATATTTACTAAGCAGGGAATTTGCTGGGGAATTTAAAAGTGGGGAAGTTGCCCATAGCAACCAATCAGATTCAAGCTTACATTCTCCAGTATGTAAAATGAAACTGAAAGCTCGAATCTGAATTGAAAATCCCCACTTTTCAATTCCCCAGCAAATTCCCTGCTTAGTAAATATACCCCTTGATGTTTTACCTGTGCGTCAACATAAACATGATCATAGGTTATATATAATTCCTATTTGTAATTTTTCACGAAATGAAAATCCTTATGCACTTTATTGTATGTTGTAGGAAACATTTATTAGCATTGCAATACACACAGCCAAATATATGCTGTTTTTTAGGGTGAAATCTGCACCAAAACGCAATTTTACTTTATGTAATTTACCTAGAAAGTAAACATAGTAAATGTATTCATGCATAATGCAATGTTACCATTTCTTTGATTGAAACGATGAAGCTTAGAATATCTCATGCGTTTTTAACAGTGCTCAATGCTTAACGAAAAGCTTGATTCGTTAGTAAGGGCTCTTAACGAGGAGTCATTGTCATTGCTGACTCCATCTCCACGGAACCTTCACCCAGACGCTGCATTGAAAGAAAACCAAAAAGAAATCAATGAGAAGGGAGATTTGGATGATGTAGCAAAAATGTTCAAATCTAAGGAGCAACTTATGCTACGAGCCAATAGCCTAAAGAAAGCTTTGAAGCAAATTATCGAGCAGGCTGAGAGGGGTGAGACATACATAAATTACTTACATATTAAAGGGCAAGGCTTACATTTAATGTATCTTCCAATGATATAATTTTCTTTTAAACCTAGCTGTGGATGAACAGAATAAACACACTCAAGCTTTCAGCAGCTCTGCAAACTTGTCACTTCTGAAAGACAGCTCAGAAGAATTCAACAAAGAAGCTGAAAGGTTAGGTAAGACAGCAGCATAATACTTTATCATCTAATGAAATGTCAGCTTAATAACTAAGTCATTACTTTCCTGTATTTACTATGGTAAAATGAGTAACACTATTTAAAACCTGTAAAAAATATGTATCATGCATTAAATGTAAATTATATTGTTTTTACTCTATACATACCTTTGCTCACATGCAAATGGAATCAATATAGTCTGCGCAGTTTGGATAGATAGGGGGAAGCTGAAAAATATTTACAGGTGATTTTATTTATTTATTTATTAACAGGTTTTTATATAGCGCCAGGGCTCGAAGTGGGGGGGTATACGGGGGTATGCCATACCGGCACTTCTCCCACTAATGTAACTGAAATACTACAAATCTCCATTGACTTCTATTATATTGAATGTTTCCATACCGTCACTTCTAAATGTGCATACCGCCACTTCTAAATTTCCACTTCGACCACTGTATAGCGCCATCAGATTATGTAGCGCTTTACAATTTTAAGTGATTTTTACTAATGTAGACTCTCATTGCTTAATTCACTGTCACTGTTATAAGTAATGGCTTATTAATAGCAAAAATATTTTACAGTATGGTCTAAAATATTATACATATTAATTTAAATATATATATTACATTTTCTTTCAGCTTACAGACGTGGAACAGTTTCATCAACAACATCTTCTATTATTTTGGATCGACCATACACTTTTAGTCCTCTACACTTCACTGAGGATCCCAGTTCTGTGTAAGTGTGATAGAAATATAGAACCAGGCTTATTCAAGGCTAACTCATTTAAAGTAAGCACATGGATTGGTAGCTAGTAGATAGAATAGACAGTCCTAAAATGTATAATTCTACTAAAACATGCACTTGGTAAAAATACAGATATTTTTAATAATACAGCAATTAATAATGATCATAAACATGGGCAAATTTCAGTTAACAAAAATAACAGTATAAATAAATAAAACAATAGATGCCAAATACATGTTATGGTATTTGTCAGATGACCTTAAAATATAAATTCTGCTTTGACCACTAGTGCTGGGAATAAATGATAGTGCACATCCAATCCCATATAATTTTCGGCTGGCATAAGCTAAAGGGGTACTCATATTAGTGGGTGTTCTCAGGCAGTCATAGTACTGGGCATATATGACATAAATGCATACACATAATACACAGCTTAATTTTATTCAGTGTTCTGAAAGATGTAGAAATCCAGGAGCCTAATGAAGTAATGAAAATTATATTACAAGAGCATGATTACAAATGAAATGTTAATGGAAGAGATTGCCTAATATATTTTATGACAGATCTGGAAAGGAATGAGTTCAGGATTGCATGTGCTCTTTCATATATATATTTATTTATTTTTATTATTTCAGGCAATTTTCTGAAAGATGCACTATGAATAATTACTTTGGGATTGGTCTGGATGCCAAAATTTCTCTGGAGTTTAATAACAAGAGGGATGAACACCCTAAAAAATGCAGGTATTAATCATTTGTACTGTAATACAAAATTTTCCTATAATTATTTATTTATTTGATTCTTGATTTTCACATCTTTATTGTAACTAGTGTTTCTGTAAACATGTTTTTCATGTTGCTCTTTATTATTAGGCCTCAGTTCTGATTTTCTGCACTTTCCGGTTTGATTTTTTAAGTAAACATTCTGATTACCAAAAAACTGATATTTTTAACAAAGGAACTGGGTTACAATTGCAAAATCATTATTATTACAATACAAAGTACAGGCTTGAACCCTCAATGCATACTGATCATAACTTAACTTAACTTAAAGCTAAGATAAATAGACTTAGGTATCTGAATTTGTGTTGTACAAGGTGTGTTGTACTATCCCGCTCATCNGTTACGCTCTTAAGCTGGCCATACACTATAAGATAAATTTTTCCAATCTAAAGATTTTTCTAAATTTTGCAAAATGCAAAAACAATTTATCTTATAGTGTATGGCCAGCTTAACTCCAGATTTGAGTATCTGGTTCATCCCTATAAGTGTTAGCTTATAACTTGTTTGGCTAACAATGGACTGGATCCAAACAGTACTTAACTTCCTATTCAACTTACAAGTGTAAAGTTACTAGTGGGCAAAACCATGTTAAATTGCAGGAGAGTTAAAATGAATGTCAGTGTTTACATGCAGGGAGAATACTTTGTTTTTGCATTTTGCACACAGATACTGACCAGTGTTACTGTTACAATGTTATTAGACTTGGTCTAAGAAACATCATCCCTCACCTGTAATACTGATTGCAACTAATTCAATTTGTCTCCCCTGCAATTTAACATGGTTTTGTTCACTCATAACTNTCATAAGTTCAGTATTGCATACAGTATGACTGGATTCAGTCCAATGACATTTCTAAATAGTTTTAATAAGCTTAAAAATTGTGACCTGTCTTAATTCTACATTTAAGCAAAGCATTGCTAAAGATTTAAGATAGGGACCGATGTGTGATCCCTCCAGGAATATAGTCTATAGAATTTAGTCTATAAAAGTATTATTGTTATCTCCCTGTTGGCCATATAACTGTCCCTCTTTTTTTTCTTGATTCGCGTAACATAAATGCACATCAGTGGTGCTTTTCTTTTGGATTACAGCTTGTTAACACTATGGACNAGATTCAGACTTTAGGCACTATTGACTTATTCACGACTTAAGCGAGGCATACACTATAAGATAAATTGTTCCAATCAAAAGATTTTTCAAGAGTGGGCAAAACCATG